>JAQGAO010000587.1:0-32136 GCA_034697705.1 Ommatoiulus sabulosus | reverse complement strand
TAAAACGCATGCCACATTCTTATCCCGCTTGGTGGCGCTAGTGTACGCCGAGTGGTAAGCGCCTGCAATAAGCATTCTGTGTGTTCTGACCCTATATATGGCGGCAGTGAATCTAACACGACGCAATTGATCTTATCGCCTTACAGAGACGTTTCGTAAAGGATCTGTCTGAGTACCCCTCTTCGGAAGATGACGTCAACGTAATCTACCTGGGGCTCCTCAGCTCGAGATGAGCGTGGGAGGGTGATGCGGAGTATAAGCTCCTCACTTTTCACACTCGTTTTCTTTCACTAAAACCGCGACAAAACACCCGATGAATGATTGCCATTGAAACAAAAACACTCCCAAAAACATGTTCGAGAAATTGCAGGTAAAACGAGTTTTGAAGTTGGGCCGCCGCCGTTAAAAATGAAGCCAGCATGCACGGGGTCGTACCCCCGTCGAAAACGACGACTTTTTGCTCCGCACTATGACAACGAAAATATATTTCGCGCCAAAAAAAAAGAAGAAAAAATACAAAGGTTTTTAATCCGGCGACATTCCAGCAGCATTATTTTTAACGAAAACGCCAGCCGCACGAATTGTGAATGAGAAAGGGATTTGAAAATGGTGAGGGTGCGCCAGAACCATTGTTAAAAATCAACGAAAGCGATTCATTCAACGCTTAAATTTACACCACTCCTCTAGAGCTGGAAGGGAGAAAAAAAACCGGGAGAATGTTTTTTTATTTAAAAAAAAAATAGGCCTGCCTGGCCCACTTTTTTTTATTCTAGTTGGATCGGACGATGCCAAAATAGGCGTAAATAATACTGCTCTCTGTCTCGAGCTCAAGAGTTGTAGTCACAAATGGCGGAACCGAGGCTATGTAACAACGAGGAATAAAATAATGTAATATAAGCTTTCAATTTTGATGCGTGTACTGTAATTCGTAGCGTTATAAAAATGGATGGTTTTCATCAACTTCGAATTATAATCTGACCAGATTATTCCGCCATATTTAAGAATTCATTCATCTATTGCGCTGTTTGCTTAACTACAAACAACATAAGACAACACTTTTACTTTTTTTATTATGAAAAAGTAAGAGATTTACAGCATAATTTTAAAGATAAAAGTGATACAAACTATTTCAATACCAATTTTAAACGTGCGTCTATTCTGTTCGAGATTAGAAAAGCAGAGAGAGAGATAATTTATAATACTTTCAACGTGACTTTTACGATTTTAATTTTACTTTTTGATCAAACTACTTTAACAAATGAATCTAAATTTCATGTCTGTTTGAGAATAGAAAAGCAGTTTATAATACTTTCAACGTGTCTTTTACGGTTTTAATTTAACTTTTCGATCAATTTTCCATGTAGATAGTTGTAAAAAAACACTAAAGGCAATACTATGTTAACAAATGAATCTACATTTGAGCTAGTAATTTGACGACTTCTTAGGTTTTCTCTAGACTGCCTAATAAGAAAAAGACATAAAAGTTTATTTTTTGGAAGAAAAGTCCACAAACCTATAGACAAATCTTTGAAGAGAAATGAAAAATATTGAGAAACGTTAATAGAATCGATTCACTAGTTTTGTACCAAAACCTATTATTATAATAAAACCTAGAAAATTCAAATATTACGGCTATTATGAAAGAGAATAATAGTTCTATACCACGTGATCATTACGAGAATTAATGTTCGAAAATCCCTATTACAAGCAATCACTTACAGCACGGAAGCATGTAGGAGTAGCGCAATTATAGGGGCACGTAGAGTTCTTAAATACAACAGACCATGCAGAATAACTCATGTTTCTTACTTTTTTAATGAAATCTTGAAATTTTGTTTTCAAACTTAATGTAATGACGTGATTTATTACGGAAGTAATAAAACACGAAATCCCATTTTGAACTTACGCGCACATTTGAGCAATTGGAAATTTACGACCGCATTTCATAAAAAAGCGTCGAGTTTTTATTTTGAAAAAGTAAATATTGCGAAAACAATTTTTAAAGTGCTACGACGTGGCCAAGAAACTCGAGCATGCCGTGGCATGTTACTCAAACATATATTTTACTGCTGTTGCGTAGATTTTCGAGACATTGTATACGAACTATTAATTAAAAGCCTACGCTGTATAAGTTGTAAGAAAAACGCGAGAAAATGATGTCCCAACTTTGGACCATTTCCAATGATTTCAGCAGAGAAAAAAAAGTTGGAATCGCGCGAATGTCCAATTTAGGCAAGTTCCATCGTTCCGCGAGGCACGGTCTGAAGTTCTAAAATTTTGCCGGGCCATCGGACCTATCCACGTCGAACGCAATGGGCCGTTCCCACGGTGTCCAATGTAGCCAGGTTTCGGCGTTCCTACATGAAGGGTACACGAATGGGGGTCGCAACGTCACGCTTACCAATAACCATAAACCGCTAACACCTTTGCCGAATTTCTTTACGATTGGGGCTGGCTAGGGGCATTTTACAATGATAATTGATGAGACGCTAAAAGAAATCTGCGAAGGGAAAAAAAATGCATTCCAGAAGGAGGGTGGACGTGCGCGGCATACGGTGGACACACGAGCGACGGTGATGGACAGCGGCCGAAAAGAAGAGGTGCACTGGGGGGAGGTTGGGCAGCGATTAGCTGAAAAAAGGAATTTCGTCGACCGCAAATCCCAGGCACCTCATTCACAGGCACGTATGCCCCGTTTGGTAGAAGGTGCGTGCCGCATTTTTCGGAAATTTTTGCCTTCTTCAAACCCGCTGTATACAACATTTGCAATTGTTAGGAGAGGTGAGGGCTTTCGGCCAAATTTAAACAACGTTGCGGCGAATTCCGGCACCGAAATTCCCTCGAACAGGGGATTAAAGGCGTCGAAAAATTAATCCGCATGCAGCAGCATTTCCGGAGAAATCTTGACGAAGGCGAGGAGCGAGACTATTTCGGAAAATGCAGGATTTTTGTTGAAAAAAATGAACTCCGGGTGAGCATCAAAATATATGTTCATAAAGCATTTAGCGCTAAACCTATATGGTAGAATGTTTTAGTAGTTCGTCTTTTACATTTTGCGAAAGAACATTTCCAAGAAGATGCAAAAAACACGAGAATATAATTCCAAGATGACGCGTAATATGCATAATAGCTTCCTCTTTATTATGAAGGGTCATTTCCTGAGGACAATTCATGCACTGCAGCGGCGCCATGGTAATTCGAAATTAGCAAAACTGCGCAACATACTTGACCCCATGCGTATTAGATTAACGCGACATATAGTCGCTATTCTGTCAATCTTTTCGTTTTCTCGAGTTCAGAAATCTGCTCGCACTTTTAACAAGATGCGAGCTCCTCGAGTTATATTTTTTTACGAAAAAGCATACGCCGTAATTTGTTTTTTGGATAATTTTTATGCTCCGCGAAAGGATTCGAGAAAGCAGTCTTTATTTTTTGTATAGAAAAGTATTAATGCACCCAACATACTGTCGAGTGAAGAGAACTCACCGCTTGGCATTCGCATCTGATGCAGTACATGACCCCGAAAGGTGGTCCTAAATCGGGATGCCAAACATCTTCAATTTCATACACGGATCGCCCGAAATGACAATCTGAAAATAAAAATCGCAACGAAAAAAAACATTAGCTTCAATTACGTCACACGATAAGGAGGCCGCGTCGCCAGTTACGAAAAATGTCAAGTTTTTCTGAAAATTATCTCACTTTCAGAAGTTTGCTTCCGTTTCCAATTTTTTTTACTTTCCCCCAAAAATAACATTAAAAGGTGAAGATGGAAGAAGCACGGTTTGTTTGCCCTATAGAAATAGCGTGACGCAAAGTTTGTCGGCCTTCCCAGAAATTAAAAGTTAGAAATAAAATGGGTCCAACATGATTTCGCAGATTGTGTTGTTTGAATAAAAGCAAAATCAAACAAGAGGCCTGCCTGCGAAACTCATCAAACGTTGAACGGGCCAAATCAACCTTTTTTGCGGTCATTGTCTCTAATACGCGCCAAATAATAAATAATAAACAGAAATGTAGCCCGGTGCCAAAAACCTATTTAATGAATCCACTGACATCAGACGCATTGCCATTTTTTTCACCACGTAAATGTTAGCGAAAAAACTAATGCTTTAAAAGTTGAGTCATACGAAAAACAAAAAACAAAAGTACAAAATTATCAAAATAAACGGTATATATAGGAAAAGGGATTTTTCGAAGCCTAAAGTGTATGAAGAGCACTTCCTATATTCCGTACAGTCAAATCTAGTTGAGACAAACCAGCTTAATACAAGATCGATAGTACGAACTAATTTCCAGTCGCCTTCCTAACGTAAATCCAATTTTTAATTTCTTTATATTTAAGACGAACTCGGATAACACAAATTTTCGGTTATCCCCGTGAACGAATTTTAGAGTTTCCGAGCATTTACGCTACGTTTTGTTAAAACGATTCCAGAACTTTTTGAGAAAGTGTTGTAAAATAAACAAACAATATTTGATAACGTTTTAAAGTTTGGTAAACTATTGTGTTTACTTCAAAAGATTGTGTAATAAAACATTTTTAGTGCAAGTACATTTTGACTTTTTTTATTAACAAATTACAATTAGTTCATATTGTTGAAATCTAGTTTAATCTGACTTCTGATAATACGAACTACGATTAAAACGCCCAAAATTTTGACATCCTTTCGTTTTTACACGGTTCGACTGTATAAACATTTGCTCTGCTGTGACCGGGGAGCTTATTGGCATTTCCATCTTAAAATAAGCATATACATGTACCTCAAATTTAGTCCAATCAAATGACCTTTGCTTAACATGCAGTAGGTTTGTTTAAAAAACAACTTCCAACGAAATCGAACTGTATACGATAGCGTTTGCTCAGATTACGCGAACAAACTGATACGCGTTTTTTAATTCAAAACAGATATACACTTAATGTTTATAAAGAGATATAATGGAATGACATTTGCCCTAGTGATAAAAAAAAACATTCGAGCGGCAATAAAATTTGACTGCGTGACGTTGTACGAACCAAAAAGTTTAAGCACATGTAGTGTCGGTGCCTACGAGTAATTATACTATACATACAAACTTTCATTCTTAAAATCTGGAACTTGCGTTTAAAATTATAAAAAACAAATTTGCATTCACGGACAAATGTTCTTGGCACGCATCGTTACGATCACAAAAATTAATAATGTGAAAAAGTGCATGCATTGGTGTTTTGTTATAAACATATACAGTTTAAATTAAACATGAACTAGCCACTTTCAGACATGTACGTAGAAATCGATACGTTTCTGTATACATCATGTACTGTATAGCATAACGCGTTGTTATCGCATGTACTAAAGAGAAATCGAAATGGATGAGGAAAAATTCGCCGAGGTTTGTAAACAAGTCGTATTTATGTTGATGAATTATTTTATTTGCATTGATAAAATGCCTTTATCACAAACGCCAAAGCCAGTGAACCTTGCGAGGGCTATAGCGTAATTTCATTTTCGCTAAACTATAAGTTTTGCGCGGAAAAACACCATTCGGAACTTGAGACAAGAAACGGCAACTTTCAGTTTGAGTACACTGCAGCGACGCAGGAAGCGCCATTATTTTTGCTACTAAATTACATTTTTCGCTCAACAGAGATAGCAATCTGCCCGATATTTGGAAAATACGACGGCTAAAAATAAGCAGATAACCCCGATATTAAAATATACTAAGAGAATAATTGAGGAAGAACTTTATTAATGGCGAGTCAAATGATGGCGTATTTGAACAACAACTGCTCAAACAGTTCAAGATGGCTGCCGAGCGTTGACAGATTTCCACATTTCCCCAGGCATAACGCCAACAGAGAATATTTTTAAAGGAAAAAACAGACACATTTTGCCACGTTTTCAGAGGATTTACTACGGGCGAAGCACGGCAATATCGCTTATAAAACAGAAAAGAACATAACACGATTTTTCCTTTTCTTAACATCTCAAATTTCACGCGAATTTCCCTTTTGCAATCTAATAGAAATAGGACTCGTTGACATGCAGTGAAATTATCATTTTAATGACATATTGGACGGTATGAATATTCTACTTTTAGAATGTCATGCTGTACATTCAGTAATTCTGTACCATCTACGGTTTAAACGTGAAGATTGAGCTAGCGCATGGTTTCAACACAAGATCTTTCAAAACAAAAACAAAAAAATCACTGTGAAAACAAAGATTCAGCATGTCGGCTTGTTTCATGTTCAATCTTTAAATATTTCATATTTTCCTTTATACACAAAAACTGAAAGAGGAATTTGATTTTTAACATACAATTTGCGCAAAAGGAGTTCACGCTACATTTTTGTATATTTCTCGCCGTAATACATATACGTTATTCAAACAGATATACAGAAGAGATGTATGTATGCCTGTTTGTATGTATTTATTATACGGAGCCCCGTAGCGGAAGATTTTTTCTTTTTTGTTTTGTACGCGTTTTGCGTCATCACGTACAAAACGAAAAAAAAAAAATAATCTTCCGCTACGGGTTGTGCTTTTTGTCTCATTCGTTCATTAGGCTTACTTCGTCACTTAAGCAAGTTGCTGCCGGTAAGTACAGCCCGGGCAATGCCGGCCGGGCCCTCCAGCTATAGTAAAATAAAAATACAATTTTTACCAGTTTAAGAGACCGTTTACAGTGCTCGTGCAGAAATAGTGCAACTTTTTCAACCCTTTTGACTAGTCCCATCGCATCCTAACCACGTAAGAATGAGATTTGAAATCGAGTCTTTTTCCCGTGCTTTTCTTAATGAATCTATAACGCTACATAATCCAGCGTAAGAAAGGCACTTTGGTGCCACATGGAGCAACTGGCGTTATTTTCGCGTGGAAATCTTCGTATTAATCGTTTCGGTGTTGATTTCTCGTCGTTCTCATTCTCATTCTGAGTAAACACTGCTGCTGTTGTGCATTACATTTATTGAACTTCCTCGCTGTCCATTTTTTCAGACAAATGTTTAAGTATAGGATAACAACAGAAGAAGAAGACGGGAGAAGGGAGGAGGAAGCGAAAGACTTTTGCTTACAACTTCGCTCAACTCGGAAGGTCAATGCCCTTTACTTTCAAATGCAGCAGCTTTTTCAGATGACGAAGCTAGCTAGACTGGCCAAAAATAATATTAAAAAAAAGGAAAACATTAGGCCTAGCGGATATATTTTTAACTCGGTTGCACCCAACCAACCGATAAACTAACGGAGGAAGAAGCAGAAGATGGAGATGGCGAGAATGAACCGCGCTTTCGGAACAGAGATAGAAAAAAAGACCAGGAGTTTTGCATAACCTATATTTGCATACTCATCAATCTAACCGAGAAATAAATGCCATATCTGGGCCTAATGTGATCGAGGCAGATTCCCCAAAAAATATCCACTTTCGACTGTCGAGACGAAAAAGCCAAGTTTTTCTCGAACGAAAGTTGCGAGATGATGGCTACACATTTCAGCCATCTAAGCATTTCAAACTTTCGATGGATGGAAGATATAATACGAAACCTCTCTTTATTTAGGAGATCTAAATTTAAAAATACCACCGTCTGGATCTTTATCGCACAAACATGAAATATATAATTTTCGTTGGTGTTACTGGTATGTTTGCATAATAATAAAAATTCATGTAGCAAATAAAATATTCAAAATATTTCTCAATTTAAGAAAATAACATTCATCGCTTTTATTTAGATGATAAAATAACACATGCATAATCAACAAATTGGAGATAATTTTTTGATCGTAGAAATTGTGAGGAAATTGGAAAGGGTTCACGCTCTAATTTTTCCTAATATACCCCATTTCCGCTATCAACGGTGGGGGTTTTACCACCATACTTATATTTTAGAATTGTCAAGTTTTAAGCAAAATGATTTATTTCGTTAATGATGTTTTCTCCTTTTAAAACAACAATTTTCATTTCAAATTATAGCTTTCTAGGATCAGCCTTTTAAAAACCTCCAAATGTATTGACAATCTGAAGGGTAATTGATCCGGATAAAAGGTTTAAGCAAAACTCACGAGAATAACTTAATCAAAATTAAAAAATTCTTCGTGTGACCATTTCAACTTGCTAGTAAAATAATCAGGGAAAAAAATTTCAACTTTGTTTTTCCTTTTCACATTTGAACAAGATACTTGAAATAAACATTCCAGGATATACATTCCTTCGAAATATTTTTTTTTGAAAACCCAAATAGAAATAAAAATCAATAAAATGTTTCCAATACTTCCGCCACAAAAAACGTTTTCCTAACCAGTTTCGGTTTCCCCCAAAACATTCCCTTTTAGTCGCGTCGAGCCAACCAAAAATATGTCCTGCACATATAAAAATTGATATAGGAATCGGATATAAAATGTAACTTTAAAAAAAATAGCAAACAAGCGTAAATGCACGCCTATGTTGGCTGTCATTCAGGTTCAACCCTTCCTCTCTTACATCTATATATCCACTTTTGTTACATAGGCTGATGCAAAACGTAGAGTGCAGCACTTAGGGTAAATTGCTAAAAATATAAAAAACTGATAAAAACGCCATAAATACACAGACAGGAGTAGGAAGAAGGCTGATTTTTAGGTTACTTTAATGCATTTTCATTTTTTTTAAACGCATCTTGAAATATCTACCAGGCGATTCCCACACTATCTCGAGGGTGCGAACCCACAAAAGACCTCAAATTGGGCGTTAATTAAGGAAGTTGGGCAAAAATCAACCGAAATCCAAGAAGGGCTTATCGAAATTGAACAAAACTTGGAAATAAAACACGAAACCCTTTTTAGGCTGGTGAAAAAAAAAAACTAGGAACCGCTTTTGAAGGTCTTCGAAATGACCCTTCGTGTCCTCGCCATGCGCGAACATAATTTCATATCAAATTTTATACGTGCAGGCACCCATTTCATAACGGCACCAAGCCTTCTAATAAAACTTCATCGTAAAGTTAGTGTTTTTTAATATTATTTGTTTTAGCCCTCGAACGGTCCTGGCGCCATCTATAGGTAAAAATCTAGGGTGAAAAGTGCGTTTCGTTCACATTTGACCCTGCTGACTCCATTCACTTTTTCATCCCAATTTCATTCATAAACTCAGCCAGAAGATGTCCTCAACCGAGAGCGTGGCATCACCCCGTCCCTTCCGAAATGCAATGGCAAGAATGCAATTGTTGTTGTTGTTGTCCTACATCTCCGAAACATCGTGAATTTAACATTTCTCTATCTATTTTCACATTTCTTGGCACTTTGCCTTTATTTTCCTCAGGACGACTACGCATACGCCAAAACAATTTTTCCCGACTTTTTCCTGTTTTTTATGCCCGTGCTTCGGTTTTTCCCTGGCTAGCGGGCTGGTGACTAATCGACTATGGGAGCATTGCACCATGCTACTTTAAACCTATTCAAAAATTAAAGCTGGCTTGCTTTCGATAGCGCAACTTACAAATGGAACATAAGAGACTATGACTTATGTGGATAATAAAGTCAAAATTTCATTTCTAATGCACTTTCTAAATAGTTAACCGAGCATGAACCACAAGTCGGATTGATGTCCGCAGATTTGAGCAAAAATAGAGAAAATAAAAAATGCGATGTTTTTCACAGGTTGCCATAAATGCTGAACTCGAAGGACAAACCTAATTGGATGGAACGAGTAATCTCAAAAATTGAATTGTGACATTATTTTTATCAAATCGGTTTGCGATGAGCATACGACGACCAAACAAGAAGCATGTAATATTCATTTGGTCATTCATACTGCATTGACAATCGATTTCATCAGCATGGCGGCGCTGTGGTCACGTATACCTAATTGCAGCCTAAAATTCACATGCACTCGCTCTTGTAGAAGTAATATACCCAAAGTAACCACTCAATTAAAATTAAGATAATCATTAAATATGGCTTTTTATTTCCATAACAAATTTAAGCACTAATTAGTATATTAATTAATACATACACCATAAGGGCTATTATAATTGTATTACTCAGTTGACATTTTTTAAGATCTCGCTAATCCAAACTGTTCCGGTTTCTAGATATCAAATCAGATTATTTTATTGAAGTCAATCAAACTTATTTGATCAACTAACACGTATTCCATACAATGCGTGAACTTAGCGTTTAAAAGCAAAACCCGAAATTACTACGAGTCTAACAATTTCAAATAGCTGAAAAGCAAAAATTCTACTTTAAAAATAGCCCGAACGAGATTAAAGACCAATAGGTGGCGTCACTGTTTCTGTCATTTCACTTACTCCACTCCAACGGGAAAGCATTTTGGCAACTTTTTACCTGCAGCGATAAAAGTCGAATAGATTTACTGCCAAATTCGCACGCAGTTAATCATATCTGCGAAAAGCGAAATCCAAACTTTACTTTTTTTGGATGGTAGAAAAGAAGGCCTAAGTAGACATGCAGGCTCATTTGAACAGACTATGATTTATGTAAGATTTCAATTTGAGTTTTTCCAAAGCATGAAATTGATAGAAAGTAGTAATCAAAAATGCTTTAAATATTTTTAGCATGAACGTGACATACATGTTTCTCTAGTAGCAACTTTTTTTAAAAAAAAACTTGGATATGAGACCAACGCTCGATGACGAACATAATGGTTTATTCACCACTGCGTTTAACGAATTATTACTTGTAAGTTCACTGATTTTTTACTCCACTCTCGAGGCCATTTTGAAAATGCACCCCGCAGTTATTTTTCAAAATGTATACGAAACTTGCAACGGTTTTCTCATTATTAGCGTGCCTAGACGCGCATTAAGCACATTTATAGGGCCAGACATTTGCCATTTTTTATTTACAAAATGCTGACATTATTTTATTGAGAGTTGGATAGTTTAAGGCAGAAAAACATCATATTATATATTATAGCAAATGCAGGAAGAAAAAACAAGATGTTTAGGCCTACATTGAGACCAAATACGAGCAATAAAACATCGTATTTGAAACTTTATAAAAAACGAAGAAATTTCATTACGAAATACGACCAAGGCAGTGACCTTTTTTAATAAGGTCTTTTTATTGTTAATGGATCGTATCTAAATAAAACTATAGCTGCGTAGCGAAGAAAAAGAGCACCCACTATAGACGCTTTTTACCAAAATCTGAGAAACTTCATTTTTACGATGTCTTCTTGAAGAAGACAAATGCGAGCAATTGTCAAACTGCGAACTCATTTTTCATAGTCGAATATAAAAATACTAGATTTTTGTGGATAAACAGTCAGCAAAAACAAAAACAGCCCTGTCTCCTAAACTGGGCGAATACAGGGTGGATGATTAGTTATTTTACTGAAACTTCAGAATTATAAGTAGTTTAAAAGCGCCGTAAATGTTGCTGAAACACAAATTTAATAATAAACCATAATTTGCATTTACCATTATCTTGATCAGGAAATGTATTGCATATTGCATAAAAAATGACATCACTTCCTCGTGAAAATAAGAGACCATATTAAAATCAGTAACCTTTACAAAAACACGTGCACGTGGTAATTTTACGCTACAAACAAAATTCATCCGATTTATGCGAGATTCCCACTGGACAGAATTCCGTGCGCCGCAAGCAGCACCACCGCGCACTTCGATTTGGATGTTCTCGGTAGGTGGTGCTGCAGCTTACCAGAATTTCTGCTAGATTTCGAATTTCATCCTGGTTCCTACTCACTGCAGGTAGAAATCCAACATGTCGAATATTCCCAACATAGACCCGAGTGGATACTGGCCAGTAGCTGGAGCGCTTTTATTTTTATGCAATTGAAATGCTGCCGAGTGTGAACATGCATTTTTTTGTTAATTTTCTATTCAGAGGAAATCTGGCATTCATCTTTATATGCATGCCTGAAGTTTTACAACAAAAACATCAAAAATAAATAACTACCACACGCAATTATAAGTTTTATATTTTATATCACACCGACAACTTCATGACCTCAGGAGGAGCTATAAGTTTCTCAAAAAGTCAAGATTGCGAGACAACCTTCACGCCATCAGTGGACACGTGAATCGAAAGTTATATAACGATGCTCAAGGAGGTGGCAAGCGCATGCCTTCCGCAACAAATACTTGCAGTATTTATATTTGGCTTCCAATGTGGCGCTTCCATCCATATTTTTATCAAAATAAAACGGTATTCAGTATGGTCATAACAAATCGCAACCGTCTATCAAGTATCTCGCGCCCATCGTTAGGAGGGCTTCGCAGCACAATAAAAAAAGAATATAATGGAGCCCAATAAAGTAATGTGATTTTTCTATGAAGTTCTTTTATTCTTTTTGTCTGTTTTTTATTTTTTTTTTCTCCACTTTCTAACTGAAAAAGTCTGCACGCCACTTAGAGCTATATATTCGGTGGTGCCTCTTCCAGGCTAGTAATCAATGCGGTTTGCAATATAAATTTCACAAACTTCCTTTTGGGTGGGTTCGGTGACCCGTCAACATTATGAAAGTATCGTCTAGGACTACAACTGTTCATCAAATATAACTAGTTGAAAGATGCTATATATAAGCACGGCGCTGTGCACAACGAGGCTCGGTCGAAAAAAACGCAAAAAAATCATTAAAGCGAGAGCGAAACGGCATAAAGTCGCATATTTTATGAACGATCTAAGTCAGCCGATGAGTGAAAACATCCCAGACATCACGACACAATTTCGAAGGTTTGAAAATCGTGTAGGTCAACAAATAAATGACAACTATAGATAACCAATTTTATGGCAAACGTAATATCTAGATTTCCCTGAAAATAAACTTAACATGTAGTTTTAAAGTGTTTCAAAATTATTATAATTATCCTTGATGGTAAAAAGTATACTAATTAACGATTAGCTTATTGTAAATTACGCATTTTAATGTGATGTGCAATCAAATAGCAAGTTTAATCCTAATTTAAACCCAAGAAATGCATTATACTCTAAAACACTATGGCGCATGCTCATACTATACATACACATACTCATGTCCTTGTCACAAGTAAAAATAAGATAATTTTAGATTTTTAATCAGGGTAGGGATCACGTAGTTGAAATATTGAAGATTATTTCAGCTATTTCTTCAAAGGAATAAGGTTGAAAGAATTGTTGTATTTGATTGCCAAATTGTAAATTTAGAAACACTGTGTTCAAGATCGTACATTATATCGTGAATCCCAGAATGCCTAGCCAAAATTGATATTTGAACATTAAAGAATCATTTTCGAAGCGGTTATTTCGGCTTAAACCAGAGTTTCCCAGTTTAACGTCACTGTTAGGGATACTCATGCAAACAGAAGCTTTAATTAAGATAGACATTTTTGGCAGTCGTGAAATCACTTGGGCAAAATCGGCAGACGCTGGTTTAAAAACACTCCATCAAGGTTATCAATGTTTAAACTAATACATTCCCTTTGCACACGTGACTTCACGACTGCCAAAAGTGTCCCTCGTAAAGATTCTGCCCGAGTACCACTATGCATAGCAACTACGAATCAGTATTTTTTTTTCACAATAGGAATAAGCACCTAAAGCAAAGAAAAGGGGAGATTGCTAGTCCAAGAATTTATGGCATTTTGTTGTTGTGCTTTAAGCTTCGCGGGCATCATATTTTTATGATTTTATTATTATCATTATCATAGCATTTCGGTAGTCGTGCCTTTTTTGGCCCAATTTTAATTCTGGGTAATTTTTTACGTGAAAAAGTATATGTTCCGAAAGGATCACGTGTATGCTTCGAGCTATGCCCTAAGTAGCGGATTTTTTTGTTTTTTATATTTCGGATTTTTGTTTGCATCAAGCGTATTGAAGAGTTCACCGATGCTTTAGTTAAAAAAAACTATTTCAAGTACCTTCAGCGAAAGATCCACTGGAGCATTTTTTAAAGGATACTTGATACTGTATTAAGTTGATTTCTCAAGAAAATCCACGTTGGCTTAGCGTACCAAAACGTTCCTTCCTGTCAACCAACCTTTTCGCTATACCAAATGCGTTTCAGCTTCAAACTTTTTGTGAAATACTGCCAACAGTTCCACTCCAAAAAATAATTGTAAACAATTTCGAGCCCAAAGGAAGTTTATGTTTCGAGTTAAGGCTAAAGAAGGATGGAGAGTGTTTCCTCCAGAGGTGTGAAATTTACGAAGGGAGTGGTCCTCGCGTAGGTGGGATGCTAACGCGGGGTGGGGTTGGGGGAGGAAGGGGGGGAGGGGCAGAAATTGATGAGAACTTGTGGAATTATAATTCATCGAGGTGATTTACAGATGAGTCGTCACGAATCCCCATTGACACTCCAAGGTGACAATCTGCCAAAAAGTTTATATTTAGATGGTAACTTCTCTACCCAAAAAAAAAAAAAAAATCCCCCCCTCCCCCCACCATCCCCCGAAAAACAGTCTCGCGATTTATGTACGAGAAAAAGAAACACTTGCCTAAATTTCTAATATATTGCGGAAAACTTGAACATTTTTCAACCCTGGGAGACCTCGTGTAAACGCTGTTGGTTTACACGAGCACCAACGTCATTCACGTACAAGAGACGCTCAAGAGTCTTCGCAGTCTTGGATGATTAAGGACACCCCTGAAAATTCAACGCACTCATTAACATTAAAAAACGGTTATTGCCTCGCAAGATCGTTTCAGGTTAATTAGGTTAATGTTTTGATTTCGAACCACGTGGCCCACCGTTTGCCAAAATGGCTTCGGGTCTGTTTAACCCGTAGTATCTACTGCATCTAGCAGTTTAATTCTTAATAACAAGGACCTTCTTGTTAGTAGGAAACTCAAGATGGTCCCTCGGAGAGTATTCCAGTTATTAAGATTTTCTGAGATACAATAATGAATGTCTTTGATAATATAGATCCACTTCATATTATATGAAACGTTCTTTACACAGTTGTCACATAATTTACATGCCATTGCAACGTGATGAACGATCAATATTTGTGGACATTATTGTTTGTACAATAGTATGTATGTGTTCACATAAATTACCTAAGCACATCGTAGATCTTTACCAGCATAGAATGCATAAACCTCGTAGAATGTTGGCAAATGGACCGCCATACTCGTTTCGAAGCACTGACGTCCCATTTTTACAAAACCGTGCATTTTCAAAACGCAAATTGTGTAAGTTATCCAGGCAGAATTCAAAACGTGTGAGTATACGTGCACGCTCGCGAGACTTTGCGTGAAAAATCAAAGCATGCATGATTTGGTTTTTCACAGCAACGCGTCAAGGGATCCGTTCTACATCCGTTCTACTCGGATGTTTTTCTCACGTGCTAACGCATCAACGCTGCTGAGGTTAGAATCCCATTACCATGTATGGCCAAAAAGCGGGTCCCTGAGCGCACTATTTCTCCATCGTTACCTTTTTCAGCCGCCATCTCTTGGCTCTGGCAAGCCATAATGATACGAAAGCAGCTGCGAAAGCAAAGCCATTGGCTGTCAAGACGAGCAGTGAAGAAAGGGGTAATACCCAGGCAAAACGCCAAGGTTAACAATTGAGAGACACCATTTTGTTTCCTTAACCTTAAATATAAATTTTGATGAGGATGGAGGGCCGAGGTTGGCAACCGACGGATCCGATCCTCCGCGTGACTCACGGCGCACCTGACTCCCTCAAATCTCGCTTAACGAGCAACCTAGGTTTCACCTCCAAAAGATTCCTTCTGCATCCAAAGATTCAGTTTCTTGGCCGCGGATTTGGCAATAGTCCCGCCCGTGTGTTTCGGAAGGGCAACGCTTTTTGCGGTCGACGAATTTGGGAATAGCGGGTTTGCGAAATTCCTACCAAATTCGAGTTCCCCTAGGCAGCAGTTTCACGGATGATGCGATGATGTTAATGATCATGTTTATGCTCGAAAAACGAGAAAACAATGGACAATTTATCAATCTACAGGTTTGTTATCCGTTATGCTCGAGACCAGAACTGTTTCGGTATTTCGGAATAAATGCATGCATATGATGGGACCCATGTTTAAACACCAAAGTTTATACGATATATTTAATATTTTGTGCACAAAATAATTTTGTGTTTAAGCATTGAACAATAAGGAACAAGTGTCTAATTTTCAACTTGTGGCGTCGTGTCGGCATGCACTCAATCAGTTTCTGATTTTGGAGCATTTGGGTTTTCGGATGAGATATTCTACCAGTACGAAATGTTTTACTTTGTAACCACTGTTAAAAATAAGTGTTAAAAACGTTAAACAAAATTCAAAAACTTTATTTAAGAAATTACAGGAGATATTTACCAAGGTGATACCAATATAGTTTGCAATCGCAGAAATCCAGCTTATTTAAGGCAAAACATAAGTTGTGGATGTCTTGGTAAAGATTATAGTAACCACACATAATTGCTTAAATATACAGACTTTACCGAACGTCAAGTTGCTCGTTGCAGTTCATTTAGTCTTTGCGCCAAATTGTAATCGTAGTAAGAGTACATTATTAAAAATTGATCGCAGTTTATAATCCCCGAGAATTTAAGGGCATCAACTTAAAATTTCAATTCGTATGCTACGATAAATTTTCTCCAAAATGGAGAACGTAAGCGCATCAACTTTGTTCAATTTGCCATATGGTATATTGTATTTTGGCGGCCCAAATCTCCGAATTCCACGGCAAAATGCTAAAATCTTACGTAGTATGAAAGCGATACTTCCATGAATGAGCTTCGTCGTGTTTTTAAGCCAAAAAAGACGTGGCTATACTTTTACTCGTAGGAACAGTATTTCAGAAGTTAGGTCAGTGAACCGGGTGGGCATTCACGATGAACTTTTCAGCATTGCTTCAATGCTGCCGTGGCTTCTTTCATTGTTCTATCATCCTTTTAAAAAGAAATTGCATGGGTGTATACGTGCTCATGCTACGAGGGTGATAATAATGGCATTTAGCCGAGCCTCAATTTTATAATGCATTTATTTGGTAAACAGGCCCACGTGGTTATGGCACAGACACCCATAGGCGGGAAATTGCACCCACACCAACGCCATGAATTGCCCCAAACGGGTGCCAAAATGCTCACCTTAAACCTACGAGCAAAGACCTGTATATGTACCCTAAGTGATTGTGGGTGATGCTCAAAATTCGCTATGAGAAAAGATAATCAGTACTATCAAATTTAATGATCGAGCAAAACATTGATAGGAGAAACCCTGGTCGAACTCAATTGAGTGCGAATAAGATATTGATCATACAAAAGCAAAAGCGTGATGCAAAAGGATGGAGCCAAAGGTTAGTGCTAAAGCATCTGCTCTAGTTAGGTGAATAGAGTACAAGTCGTATGTATAATTGTAAAAGTAAACAGTATATTGCTCATTTTGAATTATAATGTATCGTAAACAATGCTTAAAAAATTATATGTAGTAAGAGAATATAGGTGGTTGCGTGAATACAACCCTGAACGAGGTGGTTTTTTTAACACAATATTGGGATTTGTTTCGAAACGAATGCATGGCGACGCATGAGCATTTGCACAACATTAGACGAACTTGAACTTGTATATACTTTAGAGATAATGTTCCGATATTCATAACGATAAAAGAAGAGGAGAAAGGATATTGAAAATGCGAAGGCTAAGCGTTTGGGTGAGAACACCCTTATTGCAGGTGCTTACCACTCGACGTATACACTAGCGCCACAAAGCGGGATAAGAATGCGGCATGGGTTTTAAATGAGGGCGCACACAAAGAAAGCTTAGCCGAGCCAGTCTGGTCTGAGATTACAAGAAGCGCTTATAAGCTTTAAAGAATGTTTTTAAAATTATTTTTTGGAAATCTGAAAGCAGATTTGTAAGAGTGGCACATAGATCACTATTGTTCAAAAGTGTAGCCATCGATTGTATGCCGCCTATGTACCGTAAAATCGTGTCCTGCACTCATCATGAGATGCTAATGCGCATGTGGAAGGTTTTACGCGAAATGTTTCACCGACCTAGCATAACGCATGCAGTGGCGCCACCAAGCACACTGACCATCACGCTGATATCAGCATTCATTGTCGCCTCAAAGCAGGAGACAAACAGCTGGAAAACAAGCAGGAAAGAAGCTGAAAGAAGCAGGTCGAAAGTAAGCATTCACTGTGTTCTCACCTAAGTTTGAAATGCTGACACTTAGTAAAACCTTTTTAGTCCTCATAGTCTGAGCATATCATCGTAAGATAAGTATTTGCCATGTAAACAATGTACTTAACCCCACTTAAATCCTAATGTTTCTGAGCAAATATTAATTCGGGGTAATATTTTTCTCAGTTTCATTTATTTTAAACATTTCAAAGTTTTCTTATTTTAGGCTGTCTACAAATAAGCAATATATCAATTCAATTACACTAAAAAATCAATATCCACAGTGGGAGTATCTCAAAATGTTCTTTAAGACGACACTGAGCGTCAGCTGTGGCCATGCATGCACACGGACTGTATACATGTATGTAATAAGCAGTCGAGGCAAAGAACAACTAAACGAGAACTCACACTGAACATTTTGAAATTCAATAGGTTTTCATTTAACATATGCATTTCTCTACAACATTATAGTTTTCTATTATCCAATCTCGTCTGACCTACAGCCCTTCGCCTGGCGCCATTTATGGAGATTTGACACAAATTTCACTATTTCGATTATTTTAATTGAGACTTTCGCAAGTATCCTCCATCACTTCCTATACACACTTACTGTTTTATCGTCGTTTTATTTTTGACAACCCTCCTTCCGCGGTATGATAACGACCCTAAATACTACAAGTTACCACTTCGAACATAAAAAACCCCAAAAAGCAACAATTTTCCAAATACATTCCCAGTTGCCAGTGGGTTAAGCTTCCTATAGTTTACGGGACAAAACTGTTTAGAAAAAATCCCCTCGTCACCCCTTCGCATTTTGTTTATAAAAAAACAAAGAATATCATAATAATAAACCCTGAACTCCAAATCATAACCTTAAAAGGCGGAAAAGAAGATGAATTAAAAGTATAAAAACCCAACCCTCATTTCTGGAATAAAAAAAACATTTCGAAATACTCTCGGTAATAAAATGGCGACAAGAATGTTGTAAGACGGCGCCATGGATGCTCGTTTCGGGTAGAACAAGGGGAATAAACTTCTATAAAAAATATGCCTCGAAAACGCTCAATGAATGTAAAATTCCAAAACAAATTCAAATTATTATCATTATTGTTATTAGCATCATTACGCGCAAATGTGTACTCTTTAAAAGTCGATTTTGGGGTTGAGGAATTGGCTACTTTCATGGACGGCTACACCCCTAAAATGATCGTTGCGAAAAAAATTGTTTTCGAAATCTAAATTCACGCGAACAATGAAAATCACAGCTGATGTTCATTTATACTGTATCTGATAATATAGAATTAATTTGTTGCGCAAGAAACCCTCTATACATATGCAGTTAATTCGCTCCAAAGGTCTCAGCTCAAGTTGAAAATATTTAACTACGATGTACTTTTGGCATACAGTGTATTCGTTTAAAAGTACATGCATACTGTATAATCAGAGTTAAACAAGTTCTGCCTATGAAAAGGAAACTGAACTTTAGTTACTGTATGTATCCTAGCTCATTTTTAATACATAAATACAAAAAAGTTGAAATACTAAAGTATAGTTTTATACCCTTGTGAACACATCCTTAACATGCTTTGGGAGTCGTGTGCAACGGCATATCTACGAATTCGCAGAACTCCTAATTTGTGTGCGTACAATTAACGGCAGTTGCGAATGCTTACTCATGTTTAAGCCCATTATTGCAGTGATGTCGACATTTTTCTCGCACCCTGTATGCATTTTTCATCAATGAAATAGGAGCATGAATGAGCTAGTTCTGGGTACAACTCTCGACTTGAAAAATTTCAGGTGGCAAAAAGGACGTGTTAACCAGATGGCGAATGAGTAGAGAGAGTTCAATGGAGTTGTTGCATACGTCCTTCCACATGTGCAATAATTTAAGTGGGGAGACCTCAACTCGTGTTGTATAAACTGAAGATCAGTTAGAAAAATAAATGAATCACTTTAATATGTCAAGCTAGGCGCCATCCACTCAATTACACTTTTCAACAACATGGAAGTAGGAAAGCTCTGGTAGCCAACGGAAGTGATACGCAGGCTAACGCAGCTTGTTACACTGTTGTGCAACCAGGGGTCTTTTATACACGAAATCCAACAATCTTGCACCAATCTACATGTAGATAAATGTAATCAGTGACCAAAACCAAATTTAAACATCAATGAAATCCAACGCAGAACAAAATGGATATATTTAAACTCATAATTATTATAAATGACATTTTCTCCTGATGTAAATCGCTCGACGTGTTGAGCATCGCAGTGCTACAACGACGAATATGTTCAAAATGTGTTCAAACAGTACTTTCGAAGTTTGTTCACCTTCCACCTTAACAAGGCTGAACTTATGTGTTATAAATCAAACGAATATTTTATGGCACCAAAACCACAAAATGTCTCAACATTGTTGCTATGGAGTTACTCAACCATCTCGCAATTCGATTGATAATTACTCTTATCGTAAGCGGCTGCCTAGAAAAAATTTTACAAAAAAAAAAAAATGCTCCTTATAAATTCAATTTCATGAAATTTAATGGCTACGTCAAAAGCGTAAATGACTTAAGATGTTATTCTCTCATTTCAAATCATCTTCGGCGATAATTTGTGACGAGTCATTCGTAGTCTAAATGTTCTCAGTGCAGGGTTAATGGATTACACGTGCGAGGACCAGAGTTTGGGGGAGGAAAATCCAATTAAGTCGGAAAAAACCGAATACAGGGTGAAAGGTGACTTGTTCTCGGCACATTAGATTGAAGGACGAGGTTAACTATGAGCAAATTAAATAGTTTTATCTTTCTCGCTTCGAACTGATGACAGTGAAGAGTAGAGCCGAATCAAAAAATGACCCTAACTAATAGGACAACTGACGCAACTGCACGTGAAACGTCACGTTACGGTATTACACAAATGAATTAAAAAAAACATGGTAAAAATGCATGTCAAATTAAGAAGCTATTCAACAACGATCTGGTAGTCATCAATACAAGTGCACTTATGTCGTATTGCAAAACATCATCACAACAGGCGTTTTGTTCTATAAAATCAAAACATTTTAATACATTTTTTTGATTCCGTGTATTTCTGGTTTTAGGAACAGAATATCGACCACGCAACATGTAAATGCATGTCCCTAGAAAAAAAAAGAAATTAAATGTGTTAACTTTAGATTTTAAGTCTTATACTTGCTATTTCCTGGAAAATCGACACTTAATTCTATCCTTATTGTTTCTCGAAAATGGAGTTTCACCTTACAGTAATTAATGATAAGCATTTGGGGAACCGTCAAGGTGAGTTTTTTTGCGAGTTCGTTTGTAATGGCATTAAAACTGCAACTGCCCAATCTGTTTGATATTTCAAAACATTACAGTTCCGCGTGTTATGAATATTGGCATTTTGTCCCCAAGACGATATTCGCAACTTATGTATAATAACGTTTTCATTGGGTTTTTTTTTATTAACGGCTTGATGAGAGAAGGACAAATCAAGGGTAGGTGAAAAAAAGGAATTAAGCACTAAACAGCGAATCAGCATTCTTACACAATTGAATAAGATGAAGGTAAGGAATAGAGTGAGGAGGCTACAAAAAGTCTCCTCACCCCTTGAATGCATGAAATTCTTCATTATACCTACCGCAATCGAAACTAATTTATTGGTATCCCACTGACCATGTTTTTTTCACAAATTACATATTAGAAAAAACCGCTTCCTTCGAGATTTTCCAAAGTTCTAAACTGAATGGAATCAACAATAATGCAAACTGATTGAGATTTTTTACATTATGCTATAGCACGAATACATTGTATTAAGTGAATACTTGCAGCATGTGGGTGGGCTCAGGCATTTGTATATTGCTGTCATATGTTGGACAAACTCCACGATATTTGATGAATTCGGAGAAGGCCTCCGTGGCTCATGTATAACAGATTTGCCCAATAACGGATATGACGTCATGCCTCTCGCAATGGCAGGAGAATTATAATTCGCATCATAATCATGCGATATCATGAAGGCGATCATCCTGCTTTTTCATGAAAAATCAACAACCATGAAAAGTTCTAGAAATGTTTTCTTTTTACTTATGCTGAACATACTAAGCTCTCCAAATTCACCCAGAGGGAGCTTCGGCTACATTATTGAGCAAACTAAAAAGCATCCGTTGCACGTTTTTGTGTACGTCTTCAAATATCTTAATTTCAACGCCAGACAATCGTAAATAATTAATACTATATTCGTTATTACGTTATTACATTATTGAGAAATACTTAATAGACACTTAACACTTATACGTGAACAAATAACATAATAAACTATAATAAACTGGTGGCATGTCGTCCCTCTGATGTTGCCATACTAGTACATGTTACACAAGTTGTGGTGTGTTGCGTAATCATCACTTCATGTAATGGGTAATCGATGATTAAATCCTGCCTTTATTTGTTATGTCGTTCCATCATCCTATAAACGATACAGTATGTGCTTAACAAATAAATATTAAGTGAAGCGAAGCTTCTTATATCCTCAACCAAATTTTTCTTTTAATGCAGCTCAACGTTTCGACAAAAAATTTTAGTCTTCCTCAGGAGCTGACAATGAACAAATAACAATGTCCAATTAAATGGACATGAAATCTGATAATAAACACCACATTTTCGCAAAAGTACCCTGAAATGCAGTATATATGATCAATTCAAAACAAATATTAGTATAAGTCACAGCATTAATATACAATTGAATTTTACCATGCAACAATGTCAGGAGATAAAAGAAGAATGAAGACAAAGAAAAAATACAAACCATATATATATAGTGCATTTCATAGTATTTTCACGAAAATTTAGTGTGTATTATCAGTTTCCATGTCCATTTTATTTAACATTGTCATTTGTTCATTGTCAGCTCCTGAGGAAGACAAAGTTTTTGTCGAAACGTTAAGATGCATTAAAAGAAAAATTTGGTTGAGGATATCAGAAGTCTCGCTTCACTTAATATTTATTTGTTATGCACATACTGTATCGTTTATAGGATATGGGACATTTCAAACCAGCTTTGTATTTTTATTGATACTTTCCCCCAATATTTTTTGGTAGGAATCTGCTTGATTTTACTTTTTTTCCCTTTTCATACGAAATATTTAGTTAACAACTTTTGCGTAACTCTGTACGGTTATGTAGGCGACCACTGGTACACATTACAAACATGCATTGTGGCACACGTATACAGCACAGCAAAGCCTGCACCAAAAGTGGAATTCCTGAGTTCATGGATATGAAATAATGAGAATGGCAACAGTCACATGTACATGCACCTCTGCGAACATAAACGCCATCTGAAGAAATATAAAGTACATGCATGTACGTGCTAATTTCAGGTATGAATATACATGGTTTTATCTTCTAGCTGCCCTATAGCGCACCCTCAGCTAAACAGGCAGCTAAACCAAGAAAAGCATCATTCGCGCTGATTTGAGCTGATAGTTGCTGGTACGACCTTCAAAATGAAAAATACCAACTTGAGCTTATCAGCACAATGTGTCTTT
Source organism: Ommatoiulus sabulosus (assembly GCA_034697705.1). NCBI lineage: Eukaryota > Metazoa > Arthropoda > Diplopoda > Julida > Julidae > Ommatoiulus > Ommatoiulus sabulosus. Next base: position 8,537 of record JAQGAO010000587.1, on the reverse strand, counting down.
CTTAGTTTTGCGTCATAAAGTTCTGTTCGCAAAATGCGAGTAGATAATCAGCCGACTGAAAATCATCCACACATATACGCCCAAAGAAGTATCGCTTACTTTAATGGTTCATCACAATAGTACCAGACTCGTCGTAGCATTTAGCCACACGTACACACTACCTGGCATCCCTGTCTGGAGTCTTCAAGCATGAAGTGTTACTCCAGGCATGCACTTTTCGGAGTTCATGACCAGGACGTCAGAACCGGAGTCCCAATCCGGATTGCACGCCTAAGTGGGTTACGTAAGGGAATTTCTCCTCATCATCGCGCCATGCACGTTAGTTGTTATTGTAATTATTAGCACTTTTCTTTTGTGCGGTGCATTTTGAGCATTTTTTTGCCTTTTTTTGTTGTTGTTGCTCGCCATCTTCGAGGGAGTGACTGCGTTTGCTGCGTGCCTTTTGATGCAATGATTAGAAACGCGTCCCAATTCAACTCGCGCAGTATAATGGCAGCTTGGAATACGATGAAGACGATAACAACAATAAAAGTGAGTCAAAATCCCCGCTGCTCCGACACTAGTCTCGTCCAATGGGTGGTCCCGATTCAATTTGCTGCTCACCAGTCATCGTGAATAAGGGCTAAAGGCAAAAAAGGGGACCGATGGGGGAGAGGTGCATGGGGCGAGACAGAGAGATACATATTCAAAGGCATTTTTTGAATAAAAGAAGCCTGGCGCCACTCAACTTCGGCGCGCACATCACCGAAAATCGCACAAATCGGGTTTTGTTCGGAATCCCGGCCCGATATAATTGCGAGGCCGCTGACGAAATAATCTCGCTCGGCTTCGATACATTGTGAGGCTCATAAAAGAACGCCTTTCACGAAAATTCGCTGCAAAAAATGACGAAATCAGCGACAAAAAAAAATAGTCCGCCTATATCTCCGCTATCACGAAGTGACAGGAGGGAGAGAATGTCAAAATTCCCTTTTCTTTTCTCTGGAAGTTTATGAAATGCCCTCGCACGGTGCTGGCGACGATAATGCCAGAAATGAAGTATTTTCCGCTGTAATCTTATGGAAAACCCGCGTTTTCTTCTAGTGAGGGATGAGGGTAAACAATCATTCTGGCGTGACATTCCCTACAGTACACCATCTACGATCGGCTCGACTGCATGCGTGACATAAGTTTTAAAAGGGGTGACAACATTTCCGAAAACAACACAGGCACTGGCGCAAATATTTTCTCAGATTTACCTAAAACAAAATGAAATATTTACAATACAGTGTATATATTTCCCATAATTGTTTCAGAACTTAGCAACTGCAACGCAAACAGCTGCATATTTTTGTAGTAAAAAGCTTTACTTAAAAGCGAAAGCCCCTTTCGGGGCTTTCGGGGGATGATGTCAGACCCGTTATAGACAAACATGCATTAATTCAAAATATATATTTTTCTACACCGATTAACTAGAAACTTTGAAGTGAAGCTTAGTCGGCGTTTTTCGTTTAACACTAGTCGATTTTCAAAACATTAAAGTATACGCATGAAATTAAGACCCTATCTAATTCCAGTGAATTTTTGTTAAATATTTCTTATTTTAAAAAAGCTTTAATATGCACAAGATTTTTGAGCATTGGTTAAAAAATAGCACCCCTGACACGACAAAGTGTTTTTAAATTTCAGCATTTCGGCACTCATGTGCCTTTATTCAAGTACTGGCTATACTACATTATAAGTTTAGCATCACTCACGTGAAATGCTAGGTAAATTTACCCTAATCCACTGTCAGCAACTGAGAAACCTGTCTTACTCCATCAGTCTTACATTGTACATACAGAATTTTTTTTAAATACTTGGTCGTGTCAAGGTTATTTCACATATCATTCTGACCACTTGACGTTGAAGAATTTCATTGATTTTAAAGTTGGAAACAAATATTTTTGTGAATTGAACTAAAAAACAATATACGCATTCCGTATATTTAATAAGAAAGTAAAACGTAAGGAATTTCCAACAAATTTATTGCAAATTAATAAAACTGTAAACAGCACATTTTTTAATTGCACAATGCAAGTTCCAATGAGTTTTTCTTGATATGTTTTGTCCGATAGTGTGCATGTATTGTATATACATGTACATGTATACTGAAGTCTTTATATATTGATGAAGAAATTATTTACATACTAACGGGACATTTTGATTTTATTACAGGTACATGTTCATGTACTACATACTGTAGTTTTAACGACGAATTATACTTGAGATCGTTATACTTGATAAAGCTGTTTTACTAATTTCCAGATGTCCTAATGTCTGACCTACAGCAGGGTTCCCCCAGAAATTTCATTCTCAACTTCTTTGACATTTCCCTAAAATGTCAAAGAAATCGACACGTAAAATATTTTTCAAAATTTACTAATGTAACGTTAAAATTAAAAATAGAAAAATTAAAAAAATTTAAAAACAAATTTGCATAAATAAAGTTTGAAAATTTGACTATTTTGTATTCGAAAAACGTAGAAAGTTTCGCAAATTTGTACTTGGAAAACGTGGAGAATTTTGCAAATTTGTACTGGGAAAATGTAAAAATGTTTCCAAATGGGCCCTAACTACGTTAAATTTACCTGACTTTTTCAAAAAAAATCACTCATCCCTGATTTCTCCCGACATGTTCAAGTTCCCTGACTTTTTCAGGTTTTCCAGGTCTGGGGGAACCCTGTACCGTATCAAGTGATCCAATTCCACTTTCTTCTACACGTATTTTACGTTTTATTCCATCTTTCAAGTGTCGTTTATTTCTAGATAAAAGCTTGGGAGAAAATTACCTATTTAGTTATTATCTGGGCGTTTCGATCCAAGTTTCCCAAAACGCGTTAGAAACCCTGTAAAAGCGCATTGCAAGTAGCTAATTATTTTTTGCTCGAAAAATGAACCAGATTGTGATGCCTATCTTTCGACGTTGCAGGCATTAGCGCAATTTCATTACACCTCCGTGGTCCGAAGATTTAAATAAACTGGACAAGTAGATATCCTTCCAGACAGGCAGACACAGACAGACAGATAGACGGACGGCCGGAGAGTGCGGCAGTTGTGTGCCACTGCATACATTACCAATTGATTATTTGGCAGAAGTTTTTTTCCACGCCATGATGACTCGAATGGTCGATTTCTTTGGCTCCGTCTCCGGTTTTGTTGCCTTTTACTTTTGCCGCCCAACAAAAGTTTGGATAAAAGCAGAAAAAAAAATAACGATTCGTATAAATTGATCTGAAATAGAATTGAAAAGAAGAAGTCTTCCGACCTTTCATATCAAAATCGTTTCAAATGCCATGAGCGTGCGCACGAATATTTCGCCAATCATGAAGCCATTGGCCAATTATTCGAGCCAGCCATTGAGATTACCAGCTTCTCACGTTTCTCAATTTAGGTTGAACGTATAGCGGAGGTGGCGGCACAATAGTCATCCGTTTTTGGAGCAAGGAAAAAAAGTAACATCAACGACACGACTTTTTTTATTTGTAGATTTGCAGAAACGAGTTTTAAAATATGCCGACGTACTTATGAACAAGCATAAATTACGGTTATAGACGTTTTATGATGGCAACAAATACCTAAAACTCTGGAGAACTACGAAACATACTCCTGGTTTCACCGATTACAAATCACTTGCACGTTCAAATTTAAATCATTTCGAATTAAAATTCCGAATCAGATAGGGTTGAATGTGAAAATAGTTTGGATATTAAGGCGGGTTAAAAATGCGGGAATTTGTAGCTTAATTTCGGAAAATTTCAGATATGCCCAAAAATTTAAATTTCAATGGTATAGGCTAATCATGCCAAACTGCTTAATCGAAAATATACAGGTATATTTGCAAATTAAGTGATTCTAAAATATGTTTGGTATTTTCTTGTTTACAGTAGCATTTGTGTAAATTCAAAGTAAAATGCCGAAAAACTTGAGGTTATTAGCAATAAATTGCATATACATGTACTTGGTACGTCTACGCCTTTATGTTCAGATGATTGTTGTAAAGCAGAAGCTATCGTACAATGAAAATAGCATTGCAGTATTAGACTGTATATTGTTACTAATACTTTTCCTGATGAAATAATTGTGGAAAATATATAAACCAATTTATTTCGCCTGTTTGCAGTTTTTAGTGATGTATGTGATATAAAATAAAACTGCAAATAGTTTTATAAAATCACGAAACCACATTAAAAAAAAAACAGAATAGTTTTCAAGACCGTTACAAAAAATGTTCGGATCATAGTTTATTTTTTAATCCGATTTAATTGCGTACTTTTTGGAAAAAGCTGCGCGTCATCAGTTTCAGAAACCTTTTTTTGCAAAACGAGTAAAATTCAGATATTTGCCGAATTATGGTTATGGCATTGAATAATGTTTAAACAGGCTGCAGCCTTATCGAGCATATCTTAGTAAAATAAAACCAAATTAAATAACTTGTCTGGCGTCTGGTGCTTTCTTTCAACTCTGAACTTTCTAGAAGAAGGCAAAATGAGGGGAAAAATAATTTCGCGATAAAATATCGAAATAAAAATGAATGGCTGCCTAGGGAATTGTTTACGAAGTTTTTTATGTAGTTCGTGTTAAATCTAGCAAACACTAAGCCATTATTTTTAATCGTTCATAAAGCTGGATTCAGTAACATTTTCGATTATGTTGGGATCGCAGATCTTATGAAAGCAATTTTTTAATAATGGCCATAAACAAAGTTTCTTTTATGTTTTTTTCGGAGAATTTGTATCATCAGCTATCTGGAATTCTACATTTATACACGAAATCTACCAGAATGACAACTCTCACAAATCAAGTTTCTTTCTTGCCATGATGCAGAATCGCCATTCGTTGAGTAGTTTACCAATTCGTCACGCGATTTCGCAAACAACTATTTTTTCGTTATTACAATAACTATAAACATCTATCCCAAACGTAAATCAAGTTCCCATGCACTTTGTGTAAAATAATAATCAAGATTATCGAAGTGACGTCACTAAAACCACCTTGGATGTGGCGGAGAAGAGGCAGCCACAGAAGCCGTGTCAACTTCTGATCACAGATGGCGCTGATGTTTATTTTTTAAAAATAAAAAAAAGTTCAGTGCCATCTCTCGATATGACAACTTTACTGGCATTTGGTGAAGAGCATGAAAGACGCGTATTTTGACGTTATATGCCGTACTTGGTGACGCAAAAAAACAAACAAGTGCAGTTCAAGTAGCTGGAAAGATGAACAAAGCTGAGCCATAAAAGCTTTTAAGTGGGCTAGCCTTCGCAGTTTGACAAAAGATATACGTGTTGTTCGCCTCGAAGATTCTGCGATTCTAGCAGTTACATAATGGAGTGGGTGTCAATAGGCAAAAGTGAGCGGAACGGAAATCAATTTACGATCGGCTGTTCGTGGCACTTGATTTTTTATTTTTGTTTACGGACAACGACGACAGTATCGTTCGTCGGTGGAAAAAAAAGCTTTTTGGAGCGAGACCCAGAGCCAACTTCCTCAGAGTAAAGCTAGATTGCATCAATAAAGTGTCAACGAGAAAAAGTCCACTAATTTTAAAAGAAGCAGACTCAATGCGTCTCATTTCGAATCGTTTGTTTTAGGAAATAAAGCTTCCCTTCGAATTCGGAAGAATCCTTTTGTCTGGCTGCCATCCAGAAAATAAAAAGTGCTGGAAATTCGGGAACAAAATGCATCCTCGTATGTTGCAATCAGTGCGAGCACGCGCGTCAACAGGAGATGCATAACCTTGGGGGGAAACCCAAACGTTTCGAAGTTTATGGGACGTCACTTGGAGCTTCCATATAAATTCAATCGTCGCACCAGAAACTACGTAAATGCTCGATGATTAATTCTAAAGAAGCGAGCTGGAAATATCCACATTTTATAAAAGCATTTCACAATTGTGAATCACTAGGAATCCATTTTTTTGGGTTCATTGATTTGCCCTGGAAAAAACCACTCGAGAGAATTAGGATGATACAATGCCAGGTTACACTTTCAGATTCACGTAAGTCAAAACTGGCTATGGGTTTTGTATTCACCATTAACGAATCGTCAAAATTTAAAAAAGACATTGATACTCTTCAGGTACAGACGAACGGAACCAAGACCGGATCGGCCATTTTGACGTACATGTAGGCCTACATTACATGCATTCGGTTTCATTCTTACGATGATCGGAGCCAGAACACTCCAAATTTTTTATTCGGTAAATAAAAGCAGTAGCCTACAATATCCTCATTAACTCTACAAGTCTCAGATTCATTCGAAAAATCCGCAAAACACAGCTCTCGCATAGAACTACATCCAATTTATTATTTTTTTTTTTTTGGAAAACTAATTTTGATCATCAGTTGATTCGCTAAAAACATCCAATTAAATTTTCCATGTTATTGTTGTAAACTGCCTTCCAAGATAGTCGACAACGCTTCCCTCTGGGGTGCTTTTTGATATGACCATAGAGGGTGCTATCATACAGACGAAATTTACGAAAAATGGATTATGTCACGTATATGGTCATACATAGTGCGTGACACGCATGGGACGAAATGTACAACTCGCATCATGTTTTTCTATCTGCTTACAAGAAAATAAGTTATGACCTAGTATCAGTTCCAACAAGAACGTTGGTTTAGTTTCGCCGCTTAATGAAATTGTCGCTAGGGGACGAAAAAAAGTCAGAGCGACCTTACTCAAGGATGCAGTGTATGCGGGAGGAAAAAATAAACAACACTGTCATTACATAAACGAGCTTTTGGCGACACCTGCGTCCTGGTAGGTGGCGCGCGCATCGCCCACTACGAGCAGAAAGGCGCTGTTAACGGCGTTTGGAATTCGCTCGATTTTCAGCGCTACGCACTTAAAACTTGTTGATACATGTCCGGGAACCGTAAAACTTGCATTTGGCAGAAAAAAGACGAGAATAAATCAATTTGTAGCAGCAGCCCGAGTCGTGGCAGTCGGATGCACGCATCAGGGAAATAGTAAATAGCCCCTGGATTTGTGGCACTCGCATCGTCTCTCGATGCTCTTCTTTGAAATAGCAACGGCGCCACTGCCTCCATCCTTCTTCAATAAATCACCAATTTCAATCACGAGGCTAATATGCATACGCGATATCTCGTTTGTTTGTGGCACGAACAACGAGGAGGGCGCGCAATTACGCAGTTGAAATTACACCAAAGACGAGCGGTTAATATACACCGAGAAACCCAGAAAAAAGTCCAAATCCGAACTTGCTATGTAACATGTACAGCTGTATGGCCACGCTTTATTCAAAGAAAATAGTCGAATCTCTTTAATAAAAATTCGACTGCAAACTATTATTAACCCTTCAATTTAAGATTCAATAAAGCACACAGATGCGAGAAAGTAATTACATAAGCAAAAGACGAAATAAAATCAAAGTAACAAGAAAATAAATCTTATGCATGTACATGTATAAACCAGCCTGCAAGTGTATCTCGGATGTTTCAATTTAGTTATAATATCGCCCCATAGATGGAGTTGTCTTTATGGTAACTACTGTAGGTCGGACAATGCGAAAGACCTGAAGTACTATTTGGGTGTATTGAACCATACGTTTTTGAGTTATTGAGTCAAAAAGTTTCGGCTGTTGAAATGCTGCATTTACATGTAGGCCTACTTTAGCCTGTAGGTTATCGGAATTTAGGATACAGAGTCAATTCCAATTTCATTTTTTTAAATGATCCAGTCATTTTAATTTATGGCTAGCTTTAGCATATAATGATAAGGTCCGCTTTCTCTGTCGAATTTTTATTTCCCGGATAATTCTACGAAAAGCACCTGTCAATAAATGTTCAATTATTCAGAGTCGACAATTTAGTTTCATGTGCATCGATCTTCTTAGGGTGCGAACACAAAGAATGGTTACTTTCGACGTGCTGCTTTCAGCTTCTTTCGTGCTTGTTTTCAGCTTCTTGTTTCCAACCTTGGGGTGCACAATGAACGGTGATATCAGCGTGATGGTCAGTGTGTTTGGTGGCGCCACTGCATGCGTTGTGCTAGGTCATAGGTTCCCAAACTTTTTTGGCCTACCGCCCCTTTTCGAAAAAAAAATTTACTCACAGCCCCCCTTTCAAAAAAAACCACCAATTTCCGTTCTTGAAATACATTATGTAACTGATACAGGGTCCCCCCCAGAAATTTCATTTTCAACATCCCTGACTTTTCCCGGTTTTAAAAAAAAATTCCCTGACCAATTACAATGTCAAAAATTGACGTATTTTGATAAATCGGCGCAGGAAAATATTTTGCAAAATGTAATACTAATTACATTTTTGTATTCAGAAAATGTTGAAAATTTGTACTTGGTAAACGTGGTAAAGTGGTAAATTTGTCCTCGGAATGCGTGGAAAATTTGGCAAATTAGTCCTGGAAAAACGTGGAAAATTTTGAAAATTAGTCCTCGGAAACGTGGAAAATTTGGCAAATTAGTCCTGGAAAAACGTGGAAAATTTTGCAAATTAGTCCTCGGAAACGTGGAAAATTTTGCAAATTAGTCC
>JAQGAO010000586.1:0-32139 GCA_034697705.1 Ommatoiulus sabulosus | reverse complement strand
CCGACCACAGAGCGTGGCCGTTTGTGGCAGTGTGAGCAGTAGCTGACGTGCCGTCGGAGGCTTGATGAGAAGCGTAGATGCCAGTGGAGGCGCAGCAGCAGTAGGCTGGGTGTCCAGTTTCGTCGGAAATGTCAAGCCACTAATAAGTGGCTGCTGGAAACGTACGCGGAGAATGCCCCGAGGTGGACGCTGTAGGTCCGGCCTGGGTTGCGCCGCTCTTGTTGGTCCCGGGTACACCGCAGTCAATGGCGCCGGTGGCAATGGTTCACGATTAACAAGAAACGCTGGGGCCGTCCGTGGGGCGGCTGCTGCCGGTGGGCCGGGCAGTAAGGCCGGCGCTTGTATGGGAGGAGGAGGCGGAGCGGCTGCCGGAGTCTTCTGTGAGGGCGCAAGCTCACTAGGCCAGGTGTGAGCTGGCACGACGCGGTCGATACTCACGACCATTTCCTTGTTGCCTTGCCGAAGTACAGAGATTTTGGCAGACCGGGAGACGACCTCCAGTGAGCTTTCATAAGGATGTCCCATGGCCCGGCGCACACGATCGACACGCAAGAAGACGTGAGTGCACACGGACAGTCAGCGAGCGACGAAGACGGGAGGATGGCCATGATGATTGGCCGGCGGGGGATGTATTGCTTCCATAACCCGCTGCAGGTCCCACACCAAATTGTGCGACGAAGATGAGCATGGAGAAGGTGTGAAGAACTGGCAGGGGAGGTGTAACGGGCTCCCGTATACGAGGTCGGCAGGCGACGTGACGGAATCCTCTCGGACGGTCGCTTGTATGCCAAGCATAACCGTGGGAAGAGCTGCTGACCATGAGGTACCCTCGTAGTACATAATCGCCGCTTTCAGCTGACAGTGAAAACGCTCTACCATGCCGTGTGGCAGCCGGGTGGTATTGGGGTTGTCCAGATCCGATGGAAACCTAGAGTTGAGCTAAGGCTAGCGAATAAGCTGGACTCAAACTTTCTGCCCTGGTCTGTGGAGATGCGAGCAGGAACGCCGAAACAGGAAATCCAGCCGGTGAGGAAGGCCGCTGCTACCAAAGGTTGCCATCGCGAAAAGTGATATATGCACATGAGTAAGTACGTGAACCCGCCGCTGTGCGGGAGCGGTCCAACCAAGTGGATATGGACATGCTTGAAGCGTGCACTAGGCTGCAGAATAGGACTAACTGAAACGCTGTTAGAACGCTGGCAGGGCAAACATGAGTGGGCCCAGGCGGCGCAATCCTTGCGCAGCGACGGCCAAACGAAGCGGTTGCCGATGAGCTTTGCAGAAGCTTTTCGGCCCAGATGAGCGAGGCCGTGGAGCTTGTTAAATGCCTGCCTGCGGAACAGAGCGGGCACCCACGGTCACGGACGGCCTGTGGAGGTATCGCAAACCAGATGACACGGCACTGGGTCTTGAAGCACGGCACGTTCCAGGCGCAGAGTCGTAGCTGCAGCCGGCTTAAGTTTCAGCTTGGTGAAATCTGATTCCCTGAAACGGCTGATCAGGTGCTCCTTTAGTGCTGCAAATTTTCCGGTAGCCGGTGGCGCGCGAATGATGTCCGCCACTTCCCTGCAAATGTTGTAGTCAAGGATGTTGACTATGTTATGATACTTGGTAGCATCATGGCTGATCCCGGCAATGATGAAACTGGACTCTAAACGGATAAACCAAGTTTCGACGTCTTCCGGCCAGAAGGCTGGGGCCGTAAATCCGATCCGGCCGATCTGTAGGCCTTCAGGTTCGTCGTTAACAGGGTCCGTAGTTGGCGTCGGCTTGGCACCACCGGGTGTTCGGGGCTCAGCCAAACTTGTTGATAAACTTGTGTCGTCCATCGTTGCTACATTTAGATCCAGTAGGTCGTGGCTTGTATGCGCCATGCTGTGCTGCTGAGGAACAGGCGGCGGCAGGGGTGCATCAAACACGAGCGCCGAAAACAACGTGGAAAGCACAAAGGACACGTGCCACAGTCCAAGTTAAAAAAGTGTCTACTTCAGTTCTTACTTTCAGCATCGTTATTTCCCGGCAAGATCCGTTATTGTAGGCAGGTATGTTGACAAAGGGACGTGCCAGAAGTTGATCACGTCCAGGTCACCAATTTAGGTACTTCAGTTGAATCAAAGTTGAGGTTTTAAAACTTATTTAATAGTACACTGTTATAGAATTTACAAAACATAGACAGAAGGTCTCAAAGCAAAAAACATAATGGTAAACTTCGTAAACACCACGTGTTTGGCAAAGGTGGAACATGCGGTGAGGTTGGACACGCCCTGCACAGGGGAAGTCCAAGCCTAGAAGCACGAGACGATCGGGGCACGTGTAGGTCGCCAGTCGTCAGCCCTCAGCCGTCAGCCGACAGTTAACAGTCGGGCAAAAGGGTGATGCAGCAAAGTACTGCGGTGCAGCGCACGCACAGGGGCGCAACGATGAGAACGCTACAGTTACATTCTTTAGTTGTTGCTAACATTCAGTGCTTAACCTGGCAGGCGGCCTTGTAGCTCGACTCGATCTTCTGGTCTCTGGTCCGGTGTTCTGCATCGTTGCCTCTGGATTCGTCTCTTGGGTTGGATCCATGTTTGTAAGGGGGGGGGTTGTCCCAGACTGTTGTCTCCGTTTCCGCCGCCAGTGTCGTTGAGCATCTCGGTTTCGGCCCCGGCACTTCTGTTCGGGAGATCTTTATTGTTTCCTCCGCGTATCGGGATCAGATGGAATCGGTTTCTTAGGTTTGTTCTTCGATCCGTTTGAATCATGTACGATCTCGGTTGGGCGTCTTTTTTTTCGAATAGCCCGCGACGACGTAGATCTGTGATCCATACTGTTTTCCATGGTGTAGTTCTCGTAACTCCTTGGCCCTGTGGTGACGGTCGTAATTCTATTTCTGGCTTTCTATTCGCTCCTTCTCTCTTTCCTCCAGTAGTTTGTGGTCCGGGGTTTTTAGAGTGAGGCTTGTGTGTTTGAGAGGGATGTTCGGATTTTTCTCACCATTAGTAGTTCCACCGGCGAGAATCCGTTCGCTAGTGGAGTTGCACGATACACTTGAATGGCTTCATATTCATCCTTCCCCTTTCTCAGGCATCTCTTGATGATTTTAACACCTGCCTCGGACAGTCCATTGCTTTGGGGGAACTAAGGGCTTGAACTAACATGTTGAAATCCCCAGGCTTTGGTGAACTTGGAGAATTCCGACTGTAATAATGGTCTGAAGTGTGTGCCGTTGTCCGTCATGATCATCTCCGGAGTCCCGTGTCGTGCAAAAATGGCATTTAGTTTTGTGACTACTTATAGTTCCCTGAGGGAGGAGAGTTGCATGATATCTGGGTATCGGAAGTAGTAGTCGATTACAAGCAGGTAGTGTTGTTTGCCGATGTGGAAGAGGTCCATCCCTACTTTCTGACATGGTCGTTGTGGGAATTCTAATGGCATTAGTCGTTCATGTCGGTTTATCGATTCCCTAATGCATATCTCGCTTTCCCGGACAGTCTTTTCTATCTCTGTCGAAAGTCCTGGCCACCATACGGATCCCCGTGCCCATGCACGGCACTTTGTAATTCCCAAGTGGCTTGTGTGGATCGCTTTCATAATCTGTGGTTGTAGGTTGTCCGGGATGATAAGGTGGTTTCCGCATATTAGGAGTCCGTCTTCTACAGCAATTTCTGGCCTGTGTTTCCAATACTCTGCCAGGTTTGACTAAAGATTCGCTTTTCTTGGCCAACCGTTGACGCTCTACTTGCGTATTTCTGTAATAATTGGGTTTGAGATCTGCACCATCAGTATTTTGACGATCCATTTGTCGGTCGTCGGTATGTTCCGGGTGATCATCTGAACATATGCAACGATTTTGTCCTCGATTTCGCACTCTCGTCCACTATTTGGCAGTGGTCGTTGACTGAGGATGTCCGCTGTTCCTAGCTCCTTCCTGGGTTTGTGTCTGATCTCATACACGTAACATGCCAGACGTGGCTGCATCCGTTGAAGTTTTGGTGTGATTTCATCCAGAGGTTTGTCCGTAAAGATCGGCACCAGTGGTTTGTGATCCGTCACGAGGTGTGCCTTCAAGCCGATGATGAAGTCGCGGAATCTGTCGCAAGCTAATACCACGGCGTAGCCCTTTTTTCGATCTGAGCCCAGTTGCGTTGTGTCGGGGTCAGCGTTTTACTTGCATAGCGATTGTTAGTATTTTCCCATCTGCTGGTTTCTACTGTAGGACCGCCCTAATGCCGTACGACGAAGTGTCTGCAGTGATGATTGATTCCCTGCAGGGGTCAAACCATGGTAATGTTGGAGGCTTTGTCAACTCTACTTTGATCGCTTCAAAAGCCATTTTTAGCAGCGGGCCCTATACGAACGTGTTTTTTTCCGATAGGAGTTCGTTGAGCGCCCAGGATTTTCTCGGGAGATGTTGAATGAATTTGCTAAGGTAGTTTACCGATCACAGGAGGCTTCTTAGCTCTCTGACATTTTCGGGCTCTCCAATTTCCCGGATCGTCTGCAGTTCTTTGCTGTAAATTTGTACCTCTTTCTCATCAATAATGTGTCCTAGGAACTTGATCCTCCTTACTCCGAACTCGCATTTCTTCTTCTTGAGTGTTAACCCACTCTGGGCTAGGTGTTCGAGAACTTTCAGTAGGCGTTCGTCATGTTTCGGGACAGTTGCTCCGTATATCAGTAGGTCATCAATGTTAACCTGAACACCCTGTAGTCCTTCGAAGATCTTCGACATCTTCTTTTGAAAGTCCTCTGGGCGGCGTTTATCCCGAATGGTAGGTGCTTGAATTTGTATCGCCCAAACAGAATGATAAATGTTGTCAGCACCTGCAATTCTTTGTCCAATTTGCACTGCCAGCACCCATAGTTAGCATCTAGTTTCAAGAAGTAACTTGCTCCTCCCAGTCACCCTAGTACATTGTCTGTGGCCGGCATGGATGATATGCCCGTTGTACTGATTTATTTAGATGTATGTAGTCGATGCACATTCGAATTGATCCATCGGGTTTAGGTGCCAGAACCAGTCCTGAGCACCATTCTGTAGGTTCCTCGACCAGTTCGATCATGTCGAAGAGCACCATGTTGTCAAGGTTGTTTCTCGATCTCCTTTAGTAACGGTATCGGCACCCGTCTTGGGGTCGAAAGGCATAGTGGGGGGTCTGTTGGCTTCATTGTGATGCCTATGGTACGCTCACCTTGCCTAGCCTTTCGGCAGCTTCATGAATTTCTTCAGTGGATTGAATGACATCTTGTTTGCACTGTCAACGATGTTGATGTCTTAATGTTTTATGATTCCAAGTAGTTCACTGGTATCGCCATCGAGCAGTGGTTCGCTTAGGCCCCTAATCACGTAGATCGTGATGGACCGTTTGTGTTTGCGGTGTTAAATCTCCTAGTCGAATACCCTTACTGTGTCTATTCGCCCTTTGTTCACTGTTCGCAGTTGCTTTTCCGGAAGTCTAAGTTTCCAATCCTTGAAGTGCGTTTTGTACGTGTCTTCTGATATGCAGGTTACATCTGCGCCTAAGTCCGCTTTAAACGTGAGTCGGACCTTGCCTACGCCGATCTCCGCATACCATTTGCTATGTGGATGTCCGGAATCAATAGCTTGTATAAAAACGCCATCGACTGAATATTCCTCGTCCGTTGTGGCTGTTTGGTGTCGACCCTCTTCTGTTGTGATTGCTTGTTGACGTTTAGCGCTGCAGCAGACTTTTTCAGTGTCCCATGCGATGGCAGTTGTTGCACGTGGTTCAATTGGCTGGGCAGTTGTTGAAGAAATGTTTCAGTTCCCCACATCGCCTGCATGTCTGGTTTTCACTTCTACCTTCGGTACCATTTGTCTTTTTGTCTCAAGTCTGGCTCTTCCAGAACTCGCTTTGCTTTGTCTTCCTGGTATTAATCCTAGCAATTTTGCTTGTGGACGTGGAAGGCTCGTTGATTTCAAGGTTCTGTTGCTTTACAATTTTGGCTTGCTTGACTTTCTTAATTGTATTCTCGAGTGTCGTTTCTCCCTGGAGTTTTAATCCTTCCTGTAGGCATCGATCATGCAGTCCGCAGATGATGATATCCTGGATCAATTCATCCTTTATGTTCATCCTTTATGTTTTTAGCGCCGTGATGTAGTCCTCAGCTGATTCTCCCTCTTTTCGTCTGCATTGGAAAAATACCTTTACAGTACAGGATGGCGTCGATCTGTTCAGCGTCAGGGTCTTTAATCATTTTCGAAACTTTTCTGTAGCGATCAAATCGGGCAATCCATCTTGGCCATTCAGCTGCTCAAGAGAAATTAAATTCATTAAGTACCTTATATTTGTTCGGCATTTTTCCTTGTCTTTGTGTATCTGCACGTGTTAAAATTAGGCCTGGATCCATGTGGTCAGCTTTAACTGTACCATAGGTAATTTCTTTCTTTTTCGGCCAGTTTCTAGCTCCGTGTAATGTGTTGAATCCATCCAGATTGATTCCTATGCAGATTGTTAAATTTTAGTCATGAAAAGGTTCGATTTTCCGCTGCCAAAGGCGACACATCAGGTTAAAGGTCAGCATGTGGAAGGGGTTCATTCAAAGGAGCATTTTCCCTATATATTTGGGTCAGGGAGGTGGCGACCTCAAGTGGTCGTCACCGTTATTGGCTAGGCATGCTGATTGCCCAGTTGTTGTTAGAAAATGTATCATTGAGTTGACATTTGATAATTATACATGAATGGAAATATGTTTCACAATTATAATTATTAACACATAAATAATTATATGAGTTTTTAAGCTCAGCTAACGTTTATTAACGTTTAATTCCAGTGTGGTTATTGGACACCAACTGTATGTGTGGCCAGGATATTCTGTTGAAGTTCCCAAGGACATTCCAGAGGTTCTTTTTCGAGATGTGATTTTGCAGAAACAACATTTAAGAGTGGCTTTTTTGGAAGAGCCTCCTTTCATTATTTTAAAGCGCCCATTCAAGCAATCTGGTAGTTGCTCCAAACTAGATGTCGTTTGTGAAACAGGCTTTGAAATTGCACAGAAAGATTCGTGAGTAAAATATTCTGATATCATTCTGTGCTACCTGTGAGTCTACTTCGCCTTGCGTATGCACTTGCAACAGCTAATTTTTATTCTATCTCTATCCATGATCGATGTATTGACAGTGACAATGGCATTGGTTCTTCTGGCCCTTAAATAGTGCTTATCGTTTACGTTTTTTTTTCAATTGATCTTTAAAATTACACACTAAAGGAACTTCAAAGGTGTAAAGCAATGTCTGGGAACCTGCAGGTTGCCTTACAATTAGTGGCTTGCAGAAACTGAAACAATGTGTTGAAGTTCATGTCCCACTTGAGACACAGTATTTTCCTGTATGCACATATACTATCCTATATTCAAATTATGAAATTAATTATTAACAATTTTTACAAACACCATTGGATTTCAGATTTATAATGTATGCTTGTTTCACAATAGCTTTTTACAACAATTTGGTGCTGTTCAGGATTCATTGTCGACTTACTTGATGCTTTTTCGCAATACGGGGAATTTACCTATGATTTAGTTCGCGTCAGAGATGGCCTTTGGGGTAGCCAAGTGGTGAGTAGGCCTACGTATGCTAAAATGCATAGAAAGTATGAATTTATTTGAAAGTCTTACCTGTAAGGTATATTTAAATTATTTAAAAAGAATTTTTTTCCCAAGTTATACTTTTTTTAAAAAAAATAAAAAATGTAGTTTTCGAAGATAACTTCACAATTTCAATTACAAGCAATTTTAACAATAAGAAACGAAATATAAAGGGACATAACAAAATTTAGAAATGCAATTAAATCAATTAAAATTCAAAAATTAAAATGCCTTTGGCATTTTTCTTGATCAAAGAAAGAGGGCAGATTGTTGACTATATGTACACAGTTTATTTACAAGTTAAAAAATGATTAATGATAATGAAAGTGTTAAACTTGGGCTGCGTTGCCACTCGAGGATCGGTCGTAGGAAACAAGGGTTAGCATGTGCTAACCACGTGCTCCTGGAGGTCGCTGACACACATCATGTCAGGGCAAAAGAGGTCGTGTCGAGAAGGACGAGAAGCACAGGTGAAGGCCCACCTGGTGGTCAACGTCTGGACCTACGGATGTTTTGTCCACTGCTGTGGGTCGACCATCCTGACTGTCCGTAGGCACCAGAGTACTCCCCAACCCTCACACTCCTGGAGGTCGCTGACACACATCGTGTCAGGGCGAAGGTCACACCGAGAAGGCCGAGAAGTGCATGTGAAGGTCCACCTGGTGGTCGACATATGGCGCTTCTGACCGCCGCTGTGGTTCGTGGTCGCCACATGTATATACAGTGCAATATTGGCCCCACATCACTTTTATCTCTTTTATTACACCGATTATAATGTGTTTTCAATGAGGAAATTAAGCCATCCCAGGAGAAATTCCGTCATAAAAGTGTAATTTAAAAAGTGCTATTAGCAATCATTCTGCATTAAAACTGCATTTTTTATATATATTGGAATTATTGGTTACAGAAATAATTTAATTTAAATATTGCACAATAAATGCACTTTAACATCACTTTTATACTGTTTGTACAGGGTGAACCAGATCTTTCTGGTTTATTTTAAGTGGATCTTTCAATCCACTATAGTATTAGGTAAAATGTGCCGAGAATAAATGAATAGAACGTGATGCGAGAATTCCAAAAACCTTGTCAAAACTCACGCAGCACGTCATTTTCATGGCGCATGCAAGTTTAATATCTAAACCGGAGGAGATAGAGCGTTGCATAGTTCAGCGTTGCATAATTAGTGTAATGGCAGTGTTTTTTACGTTGATTATTCATTATTGCTCCCATTGCAAAAAAAATATTTTTAGTTTCACTGATGTGTGGATTCTTGCATAGCATCCGTGCAAGGCAGGAAAGTTGCCACTAAGTCGTCTGGGGCATTCAAGACATGTCATGTTATCTGAAATAGGATTACAAGAAGCACAACCAGATCAGGGCACCTTCATTTAACGTTTTTTGACAACCAATTACATTCATTGATGTACACTAGTACCAATTCAGGTGCAATTGAGCTTTCCTGTCTTGCACGGATGCTATGCAAGGATGCACACATCAGTGAAACTAAAAATTATTTTTTTTGCAATGGGACCAATAATAAATGTGGCAAACACTGCTATTACACTAATTATGCCACGCTGAGCAATTTTCTAATTTGAAGTTTTGCTCTATCTTCTACGGTTTAGATATTAAACTCGCATGCGCCATGAAAATGACGTGCTGCGTTAGTTTTGACAAGGTTTTTGGAATCCTCGCATCACGTTCTATTTATTTATTCTCGGCACATTTTACGCTCCTAATATTGCTCCTAGGACATTATGAACAATTTTTTTATCATTGATGGAATGGGACGAGATGCTAGCTTTAAAAATGCGTACTTATAAGTGACAAAAGTGTATATGGTAGAGCATTTTTTGCACTTCTATTTATGCTCAGTTATTTCAAATAACAGTTTAAAAACCTTTTCCAAATTCAGTTAGCCATATGCCGAATAACCAAGCTGGCCCTATTTCATATTTAACTGTAATATTAACGTGAAACTAACTTTTATAGTTGATTACTGTAATGATGTTTTACAATAGACACATAAAGAAGTTAGTACAGTCAATTTTAAACAATCCATGCACTTGACATTACTACCTTTAATGTATTTATATTATAAATCGTTTAACTATATTAGTTTTCCATAATTATAAAACATATTTCAAAAATCACCATACCATATCAATCTTAAAGCTACAAATTGCCATTTTTACAGCATGACACAAAATTGGTTGCATTTCTATCTACTCTTAAAATTTGGGATCAAATATGTCCACCATATGCAAGTGCCATATTCGTCGAATTACACAAACTTGTGGATGGAAGTCATTCAGTTCAAGTTGGTTAAATTATTTTTTTTTTAATTTAAAAAAAACCATTTATCTTCACATTAAAATGTTTATTTATTACTGGTAGATTTTTTACCAAAATGATACATCAGTGGAACCATATCTCCTGAAAGTACCAGGATGTGCTGACCCATGCCCATTGGATGAACTAGAATCCTTAACCAAGGACATGGTACCTGAAGATATTGTAAAGGAATGTACTATGTACCTTACTGAATAAGAAAAAAAAATAGTATTTAAAGCAATAAAAGAAATGTTATTTCTGGGCCACATACGACAGAAAATTGACTAAAAATAAAACCTTTTTTATTGCATTTAGAGCTGAAATATCAGAAAAAGATATCTTGACAAACCATTAATTAGAAAAATTATCGACTTTAAGGCTGAATTCACAATGTACCAATCAAAGACAAAAACGGCCATAAAATTGCCAATCACCATTTATACGTCTTTACTACTTTTTGAATGCCAAAAACGAAACAGGCGAGAGCTCAACTTCGTCGTAATAAATTTCATTCATTATATATGATAAAGGAATTTGTCAGTTCGAATCTTTAAATGATATTTTAAAAGTGGCCATTTCTTAGCCAGTTTACATGTAAATTATGTAAAGTGGCCCAGAAATGGCGCTCCTAAATACATTTTTTAAAACAGAAAAACATTTTTAATGACATCAAAAGCAAAACAAAATATACACATTATACAAAAAAATCAAATATAGAAATTTTAAAAAAGAGTTATTCTGAAAAATAAATAAAATAAAATTTAAAAAAACTGAAAACTTTAAAAATAAAAATTTAAAATAATAAAAAAAATCTTTAAAAAATGAACTTTAACTCACCAAATTTCTTTATTGTATCCGGATGGGCAGCAGTGTCCTCTTATAATTTTCGTTTTCTTTCCATTCCAAGATTCTGAAAACAAATACAAAACACATGAAAAGAAAAGAAAACAAAATTTATTTAAAAAATAAAAAAATACAAACAAAAATTACTTCTTACCTTAATGAAAGTGGTGGAGTTAAGTCCATGTCCTCTTTTTCAGACAGATCCACAGCAAAAACGTGGAAGAAGAATTCCACATCCCATGATGTGGTCAGGTTGCATGGCAGTAGATTGTAGGATCCAGTTAATTTCTCTATTACAAAGTCAATCTCTGCTTCTTCCAAATTTTCGTATCTTAACACAACTTTCGGTTGGTGGTCCGACTCGAAATCAGTCCACGACCGACCATCAGCCACTTTCTTCGTGATGGCAATTACACTCATGATTAAGTTTTTGATCCTTTCTCTGAAATAATGGCCGATATCAACATTCTGCTAATGGGGGTGTATAGTAATGTGCCTTGGCGCTATCCAATGATGATGTCAAACGTGACCTTGAAGGTCATCATTAAGGTCATTTAATTTCTAACCCTTAAACAGTTAATGAGAAAAGGTAATTTTCTAATGTTTACATTAATTTGATTTTTATTATTAAATCACTGAACCATTAAATTTTAAAAAATGTATGGAAGGGGGGAGGCCGGAATTTTTAACCTTCCCCCACCACGATTTTCAACCTAGGCACGGCACTGACAGGCTGGGTAAAACCGGGCCTTCCGGCTAGTGTTGCTATAAATGAAACAATTTGGCGCCACCAACGCGGTAAAAGTCATCACCTTTACATAATAATCAACAATTTCGCCAATAATAGCTTTTGTGCCTATAGCTCATGTTACCATTTCACAACTCGCGGTAGGTGGTAATAAAGTTGTGCAAACATGTATGAAACGCCACCACGTGATGTCAGAGTGACGTTTTTACAACCCATATTAGTCCACCAAATTATGACGAAAATAATGTCTTCATGCGTTTGCAAATATGGGCGTGAATATTTTCATTCGACTAATATTAAACGCAATGCAAATCATTTCGGCCCTTGGATTGCTTATTATTAGGTATAGTTTATTAATTTGGAAAAACCTACAAAATTAATTTATTTTAAGTAATTATTTTTCATTGGTCTCTGTTTGATGGAGAACAAGCAATTTAAACATTAAGATATTTTTAAGAAGTGGCCGGAGGGTGCACATTTTAGTTTAATTGCAAGCTAAAAATGCAAGCTAAAAGTTTTTAATCTGAATATGCACTTTATAGAAAGCACTTTCATTAAAGTTATGTTTATGACAGAACAATTTAAACTTTTCTAATGATCAAAGTAACAACAACAAAAATTGATGAAGCTTTGAAATTTGCGGAAAAATACAAAAACATATTATTGACAATTTTGTCTAAACGAATTCTTGGTGTAAATATTGAGAATACTGTGAGTGTAAGAAGTCGCATATGATCGCGTGAGTTTCTATACCTTTTCTTGCATTTAAAAAAAATGAAAACATATTCAACGAGCTACCATTATACAAATACTGTAATTGTGTTCGATTGAACAGTTGCAAGTTGAACTATGTAACTGTCCTAACGTTTGGATTTATGATAACTTCGATAATGAAATAACCTCTAACTTCAAACAGATGCAAACGTTTAAAAATAGGTAAGTTCAAGACCTTGATAACTTAACATACTATCTGATACTGATAACGGCAGCAAGGTGTAAATGCGAACATTTACCTTTCAAAGTCTACCAAGTCAGAGCTTAAAGTGTACTGAAGTTTGTTTGAAAAAAAAAACACAATATGTTTCTGATTTTTGCATTACTTTTACCATTGGTGTATGCTCAAACTACAGTACCAGATACATTGGAACTTGTGCAAATCGTAAGTAGTGTTACCAAATGAACTTATCATAACTTGAACTTTGCGATTAATGAAATCAGATACACTGTAGTATGCTTGAAAATAACAAGACAATACATATCAATTACAATGCACTAATAATAGTTTACAATTATTACCATTATCGTTTTATTAAATTCGAGCCTTATACATTATGAATGCTAACTTAAAAATGAAAAATAACCATGTTCAACTAATGCATATAATGTAATGTATAAGACATTGTGAAAGCAGAAATAAATCAGTTATTATTTTTCCTTTACATATTTCCTTTTTTCATTTTCCATTCCTATTTCCTTTCTTTTCCTTTTCCTGTATCCCTCTTCTTTCATCTTCTAATACTATTTTCCTACTTTACCATTTCATTTTTCCCTATTTTCTTTACATTTCCTTTTCCTATATTATTTTTTTTACTTTACTGCAGTCTTATTTTTTCCTATTTTGTAATTTTTTATATCACTTTCCATCCACCGACTTTATTCTTTTTTTTCCATTTTCTTCTATTTTTGTCTTTATTATCCTCCAAAAAATTGAAATCATCAAAGTAATCTCAAAGTTTTATCAATCAATTTCAGTTATTTCGACATGGGGACAGATCACCCAATCAACCTTTCCCAAACGATGTCAACAATGACTACTGGATAGATGGATGGGGAGCACTGACAAATGTATAACCAACAAAAAAACAAAGTTTCACGATGAAGTAACGTTGTTAAAAGACATGTTGATTTTTGTGAATATTTTCTCAGATAGGAAAACAGCAACATCTTGCTCTTGGCAGATACATCAGACAAAGATACACAGGCTTTCTTAGCGAAAGATACGAAGATGAGGAGATCTACATTAGGAGTACTGACAAACCAAGAGTCCTGATGAGTGCCTATTGCAATCTTGCTGGTTTGTACCCACCAACTGGAGACCAAATATGGGAAGAAACCATTGCGTGGCAACCTATTCCTGTACACACAGAACCGGAAGCGATGGACTACGTAAGTTGGAAGTTCGCATAATAAAATATATTAAAGATATTGACAATAATACCATATAGAGAAAATTTGTCAAGTTGCAAAACTACATACCGGGGTCGGCTATCCTCATTGTGTCTCAAGGAACAAGACTTAATTATCCACAACGAAATTTTATTTTGCTCAACGTTTTGGCACAAAATTTGCCTTCTTCAGGAGCTATAGCTTGCAAGGTGGTCTTTTTTCTTTCACATTAAATTTCCAAATTCGGAAATTGAAAATTCATTGTAAAAGCAAAAAGACCACTTTGCAAGCTAGCTCCGTAAGAATGCGAATGTATAGTGCCAAAACATTGAGCAAAATAAAAGAAAAGTTGGTTCTGGATAATTAAGTCCTGCTACTTGAAATATTATATTATCCAACCACTTGAAGAATGAAATGTCTTATCCTCATTGTGGTTTTCCATGGTTTCCCACAATCCCACAGGGCGAATGCTGAGACAGTTCCTACTTTAATTCGGCTATGACCCTATTCTTTTCCCATCAAGTCCTCCTCGTTTTGAATTGGTTCCTCCCCAGCCACGTAGTGACGCATTTCACTATTGTTGCCGGTCGCAAGCACGGGTAAATAGGGAGGGTTTGGGAAAGCAATGGTGAACTACCCTGTGAAACTTTACTGTTCTAATCCTTCTATTACATGGTTATCACACTCCAAAATAAGAATGTCAAAAAGACCGTTATTTTCTAAATTGGATGATGTATTGAAGGTCATTCATTACAAGGTCAATTTGATCTTGATTTACACAAAAAATCGAACCACGTTTTTTATTTTGAAATGGCGAGGCCTGAGGGAAATTTGTGTTTTCCCAATTAGAACACTATGAAAGGAATTAGGATTTTAGCCCTCCAAGTGAAGGGTACATTGCATGCAAGCTACTTTTTTTATTAAAGACTTAAAGGATTAGAATTGACATCATACTTGTAGTATTGATTATTACATGTTATAACTATTCATTAATGTAATACAGTACATGCATTTGTGTGGTCGTTTGCATAGCTTAAAGATAAAATTGGTGGTGCGAATCATACCTGTGAAACCTGTCTACATTGAACACTTGTGGGACCAGGCCACAGTTAGTTGTCGTTGTCTCCAAAAGATGGAGCTATATGATTATATGATCTGGATACATCCGGGGAGGGAGGGGGGGGGAGAGGACCTGGTTTGAAAGCTTTATGGCCCCGGGGTAAATCAGAAAGATTTATGGCGTTGGTATCCCCACGCTCGCAGAGCGGGTAGGGGGTGATTCGAAACGGGCGACTTCGGAATGCACGTCCCCACTACGTGCTAGACTAAAGCATCATTTTCGAATGGCCTCCGGCCACAAACAATCAAACAAACAAACAAAATGGACGCGATTTGAATATTATATATATAGATTTAAATAAGGGTCTCCTTTCCCCCTTCGAAAGCAAGCAAGTTTTATCTTATTCATATAATTAAATGCGTTTTTTATCTTTGTGTATGCCACTTCAAGTCCGATGTAAATGTACATGTATATCCAAATTAGGTAATTTGTCACTTTCCATATATGCCTATACGTAACGTACATGCATAGTCATATATCAGTGATACATAACTGCTAGCTAGAAACATGTATGGTAGTATATGGGGTATGTAATTTTCCATTATATGAATAAAACATGTACGTCTTTCCATATACAGTATATTCAAATATAATAGTAATTATCCATACATGTACTGTATATGGCTGAATAATACTGTATAGTAGGCCTACTCTAAGGGATGTTCAATAAGCTTTTTTAATAAATCATAACAGAGGATCCACATGGCCATGTAGGAAAGTTAATTAATTGGAATACATGGATCTAATGCGTTCATATTTTTCTTATATTGACATAAATGACACATATCAAATACTGTAAGGCATATTTAATCTGATACATGTATGGCACTTTTAAAATACATGTCCATGTCAAAGTTGAGCCATAATTTTATTTAGAAAACAATTCCTGGTACAAGACAACAGAAGCATTGATAAAATTGTTATTTTTCATTTCGATAATCATCAATTCTAAAATCATTGCATTTTTTCCATAAATTCAAATGCCAGATAGTAGACCCTGACGCGTATTGTCCAAAAGACGCAGCAATTTTTGAAGCTGTCAAGATATCTCCTCCAGTTCAAGCATTAAATGCCGAAAATAAAGTAAGGGTTTTAATAATTTTGTCGATCAAAAATCCAAAAAACTTACATATCAAATATCTTGATGTGATAACTTTTTAAACCATTGTTTGCCTTGTATTGTTTGATTGCAATTGTTTTCTTTATTTGATTACTATCTTGAATTCAGGAACTGTTTGAATTTTTAACAAATGAAACAGGATCAAACATCACTGATATATTCAGTTGTGGCGATATATATGACAGTCTTAATTGTGACGTAAGTAAATTTGATATTAAATCATTTCATACAGAAAAATACAGATTGTCTTGAAAGTATATGATTGCTATGATACATGTACAATATACATTATACGGTATATTTATGTGAATGCAATGTAGGTTAAAACAAAAATTTCTGTGATAAAATGCAGAAGTGGAAGAATTTTCAAAATACATGTACTAGATACATTATTGTTGATATCGTTTAGCAGATTTTATTTTGACTTAGATTATGAAAATCCATTTAAACAAAAGTCTGCCTTATTTTTATGCAAAACTTGGTAAAGCAAATTAGCATTTTTTTTAAAATCGATAAACGAAAGAATATGTGCAAAGAATATGCTCAAAGTCGATACAAATTTTGACGAAAATTGATTACATAAGCGGTTTTTTAAATTTCTTAAAAATTATTTTGCTTTTAGAGTGGTTTGTCATTACTTTATTAACTTGTTAATATATATATTTTTTTAAATTTGGATGAAAATTCGGCTACAAAGGTCATTCTTGCACTTTTTAATTATGCATAAACTTTGAGGAAATCGTGTATTCTATCTGTGCATGCGTTATTAACAATATATATATATATTTTTTTTAAAAAAAAAGTAATTGACAAAAACAATTTATTTACCAGATTTAAAGAAAACGTGAATGATGTCAAGTGATTAAAAATAAAGACATTTGCCGCATAACACAAAATTTTGAGAATTAAGATAACAGAAAAATATAATAGCAAGGCCAAACGTTTTTCTACAATTGGCAACTTATCTATCAAAATTGTCAACACGCGCAGGGTGTTCCAAAAGTCTCGATTGATACAAAGATTAAAACTTAAAAAATGTAAAAACAGTTTTAAAATTTCCGCAATTGCTTGAAATGTTACTTGAAAAATGCCTTAATTTACGCAGAATAGCAGATGCACATGTATGCATTTATGATTTTATGCTAATTTGTTTAGAAAAGCCACAATTTGACATTACCATATTGGGCAGACGATTTGTGGGAACAACTATCCGAACTATACAACTTGAGATACTATTACGAATATGGCATTCCCGAACTGTGCAGACTGTCCGGTGGTAAGATATGTCCATTTATTAACATTGTGTTGAAAACAACGTGTATCCAGTTTGAAAATTTATTAACGAATTAGTGACTATATTGTATATTAAAAGAAATTTATAATTAATTATCCAAAAATATATATGACTTTAATATACTGTATATACATTGTAAATATATAATGTTTTAATCGTATAGAACATTTCTTAAAATAATTTACAGTATGTACCAAAACTAAGATATATACGTAAAATATACCATAAGATTAAGATACTTAAGATTTAACTTCTTAAACAATGCAAATTAAACCATCAATTTGAAAATTAATTAATTTGATTTTTGAAATTAATATAAATATTGCCACATTATATTTGTGATAATGTGTACATGTACATGCATGTATTCACATAAAGTAATTACAATGTTTAATAACATTACATATTTTTTTTAAAAAATTCAAGATCGCTTTGAATTTGGAAATAAAATATTCGGTATATTACTTTTGAGATATTGAATATGTAAAATTATTATATATATGTTGTTACATGTACATTCCAAATTACAAATGCATGTAAATTATGAACCAAATACACCGATTGTCGCACATAAATATACAATTTATATACTAAAAAGAAATTATTTTATACATATTATTTTAATTTCCAAAATTTTTAAACATTTTATAATATCATATATTTATACGTAGATTTTTATCTATAAGTTTAAGCGTGGGTATATTTTGAACATAATTAATGTATATTATTATTCGTTATAGGACCACTTGTGGGTCACATGATCGAAAATATGAACAACAAAATAGCAGGATCAATAAACAGTCAAAGGGCTTATGTTTTTCCATCAGTAAGGGCCCCAATTACTGATTATTTTAGTTATTTTACTGAAAAACTTAATGTATTTGAATCATAATTTATTCAAAACATTTGAAGCACGACACAAAAATCATCGCATTTCTGTCTGTACTTGGAGCTTGGGATGGCATATCTCCACCATACGCATCTACGGTTTTTGTTGAACTGCATAAATTGTCTGATGGAAATCATGGTGTACAGGTAAACCAAATTTAGTTAATACATCTGTTGGTGCATCCAATTTTTTATGTCTTTACATAATCTTCAAGCTTATCGAGTGTTTTCATATATTTTTCAAGTATTTTTTATGTACTTTTGAATTGTTTTCGTGTATATTTGATGATCTTCATGTATATTTGATGATCTTCATGTACTTTTTGTGTTGGTCAGCTTCTTTTTATTTTTCTTCCGTTTGAAAGTAAGTACTACATGGTATAAATTGCATTTCATTGGTTAAAATAATTTTTAATTTGTCTAAAACAGTTGTCCTGTGTTTTAGATTACTTCTCATTTGCTTTAAATTATTTTTATTTGATTTAAACTAATTGTGCTATGTGACATAAAGTACTCATGTACTTCACATTAATTTGTATGTACAGTATGTTTACCCTGCTTGAATGTTCTTAAAATACTTTTCATGCGTTTTCATGTACATTTCAAGAGTATACTCACATTTCAAGAGTATTATCACGTAACATTGCGTAAATTTAATCAGTTATCATTGAACGGAATCAACTTTTTATTTGTTGTATTGCTGACCATGTACTTTGCATATGCATTCATGAGCTTTTCATGGAATTTCAAGTCTTCCTCGTATTCTTATATTCAGATTTTATACAGAAACGACACTTCTGTGGAGCCCTACGTCTTGACCGTTTCCGGTTGCGCCACACCATGTCCAATAAATGACTTTATTACATTAACCAAAGATGGTGTTCCAGAGGACATTGAAAAAGAATGCTTCATCATCGAACCTCCATCAGAATAAAATACGGTCAATTTGAACAAAACATTGTATACTTATTAAAAAAAATCAGGCTTCGAGTTGAGCTTCCCACCTTTTGTACCAAGAGTCTTTAAAAACTTCAAAGCTTAAAAATATGTGGTAATAAACACCTAGTAGTCTATTAAGTTTTTTTGTGTTGTTACATGATATGAATGCCTTTTCATCTATAAATTCACAATAACAGTTTACTAAATAAATATGAAAGTTTTATTGCTTAATGATTCAAATTCTCAGCTTTTTATGATTTATATCATATATATTTTTTAGTTCCTTTATTACAAATATGAAAATATGACACGTCAAAAATGTATAAATAACACAATATAAAATATAGATTAAAACACATTCATACTGTACATGATAAGCATCATAAAGCATGCAGTGACACTGGAAATCTTATAGAGTTTAATTACGAAGATTTAAAATTCTTAATACTTTTTATCGTTTTCCTGCGATTATCTCCATATTTTCTACACACAAACTTAGAAATGTTTTAAAGATATTTATCCGCATAACATTTTTCACGTAATTTTTTAAAATTATTTTTCTCCTAATCAATTTTCAGATACTACCCTTAATCATAGATTAGATTGCAGCTAAAATAACAATGATACCAAATTGAGATATTTTTCATTTTGCAAACATGCAATTGCAATTAAGTTTCACATTATTCTGTTTGGTGTTGCATGCACAATCAGACAGTCGTCTAGAACTCGTGCAAATTGTAAGTATGGTCCTAATGAAAATTATAAAGAAATACTTTAAAATTAAAAAATATATTATCGATATTTTATAGTTTCTAAATAATTATTACAAGGTTCCTATAATTTATTTTATTCTTCAAGCATTTCTACCAAATTTGGTTCTCATTTTGGCAAAACCAATTTATTTTATTATACCCTGAAATTAAAACCACAGCTGCTTCAAACGACACATAATGTAATACTGTACACCATTCCATAGAGTCCATACTGTATGGAATATGTATTGACTTGTATTGTACAGACCATATTGACCTCCAAAAAAAGTTGTAAAGTCAAAATCGCATATGTGAAAATTACCTAACCGGAAAAGGAATAAAATATTCATGCACTGAACTTTGAACCCTATGTTGTAATAATTACAACAATATACAGAATACATTTTTATTAAAATTGATATGAATTATATATTATTATGGGACAGCATATTCATTGGTTGAAATACTTACCAAGCATTCAGTATTTATATTTACATTAATACAAAGTAAATAGTATTTAAGAATCCGAAAACCTCAAACTTCTAAATATGCCCACAAACGTAGCTCAGATTAATAATATAAAAATTGAAAAAATTAAGTATACACATCATTATTGGACAAACATTCATATACAGTATATAGAAACAGCATATATTGTCATATACCTGTATATGGTCACATAATACATGCATTGTTTTATCAAAAACTAGGTGTACAGACATGGAGACAGGTCACCCAATAATCTACTGCCAATAGACAACAATAATGACTACTGGACAGATGGTCTAGGACAACTGACTAATGTAAGAACCATAGTTATAAAGAAAACATTTCGACACAAATTTATAAGATTCACTTCAAATTAAACAAATTATATTAATAGTAAACAAAACTGTTATTTTAATTATTGAAACAGCTTGGAAAGCAGCAGCATTTTGCTCTTGGGCAACATATCCGCAAGAGATATTCTGGATTTCTGAATGCAAGTTATATCAAAGATGAAGTATTGATCAACAGCACTGATTCAGATCGGACACTCATGAGTGCCTACTGTAACTTAGCTGGACTATACTCTCCTATTGATGACCAGGTCTGGGATGATAATATCTTGTGGCAACCCATCCCGGTGCACACAAGACCAACGGCCATTGATTATGTAAGTTAACTTTCTTTAAAATTGAGATTTGTGTTGGACAAGGTTTTGTGACATAAAAGTGGTCAACGTAGCGATACATGTCAATGTACTGTATTTTAAGTGGTCGCTCACGTTTCTACTGCAGGTGGTGCAACCAGATTTCTATTGCCCCAAGAAGGATCAGCTGATTAAGGTAGTGAAAGCATCCCCTGAAGTACAACAAGTAAACGAGGAGAATCAGGTAAATGTTTCGATAGCAACTACAGCATTTTTACTCGCATTATACTTGTACTTCCACAAAAAAACGAATTATTTAAATTCCTCAAAAACTGAAAAAGTACTTAAGTTTCTTGAAAAACTGAGGAGAATGAAGTAAACATTTAGCAACTACTGTATATTAAGACTGACAATGGATCTAACATTCCACAAAAACTGACAATAAGCATACATTTTTGACAAAAATGATAATGCACTGAAGTTTACCTCTAGACTAATATTTCAATTAAATTTTCCCGAAATCTCAAAATACTATTCATTGTCAAAATTTGAAGAAATTTTAGTAACATCAATTTTTAGGGGAAATTTTACAACATCATTTCTGCTAAAACTTTATGATGACACATGGCTTCAATTCTCAAATTGACAATTTTCAATACTTAAATTTTCCAAAAATGTTGCAATGCAGTTAAATTTTTATAAAAACCTAACATGAAAATGGACTTCATTTTTATCCAAAACTGAAAAGGTAATGAATTTATTACAAAACTTTACGATAGACTTAAAGTTCTTTGAAAATATCAATGTACAAAAACTTCTTCCTTTATTAACAATGCATTTAAATTTGCTTAAAGTAACTGACTACTTACCTCAATTTACTCTAAAAAAAATGAAATGTATATGTACTTCTTATAAAAAGACAGTGCATTTAAATTAACCATTAAAACTGTCTTAAATTGCCAAAATAACCCAAATAACTAATTTTTATGAATAAAATTCTTCAAAGCTAAAATTTTTTCATAAAATTCTTTTGAACTCTGCTAATATCGAAACCAATCATACATTTAATAATAATGGTAAAACTAGTCTGATATTGGTAATCTTATTTCTTTAAAGATCAAATTTCACACTAGGGAACACCTTGATGCCTATATTATGTTAAAAATAAAGTTTAGAAAAATGTATATAATTTAACCATCATCAGTTTAATTACTTTCTTTTTTAGGATCTCTTCGTTTTAGTGACCAATGAAACCGGATACTACGTGGATGACATTTTTTCCCTCGCTACAGTCCATGACACCTTGTTCTGTGAGGTGAGTAATTGACTTGTTATAGTTTTCACCTGTTATGTTGGTGAACGCAACGGTCCATGACCTTTTGGTTCATTGATCATTCTAACTGCACTAGCATCTTGATCCATGATAGCTACCTTGATGGATCTCGGGAAATTGTACTCACAACATAATCCATGACATCTTGGTCGATGGATTTCGATAACTACACTGACAACTTGATCCAAGACATCTTGCTTAATATATCTTGTTAATTGCATTGGCAACTCAATCTATGATATCTTTGTTGATGTACCTTCTATATCGCCGACTATACGGTCAATTTGAAACAAATAAGACCTTGTTTGATGCATCTTGCATACTACACTGACAAGTTGGTCCAGGACAACTTATTAGATGGACTTTTCTATTTCATCTGACATTTTGGTTCACGGGGCTTGTTTGCTGCATTGACCCATGGCAACATACTGTAACTGATAATCTAACGACAATAACATAGCAACAACATCTGTTTGTTATATGACATCGTCGTTGATGGCAAATATTACATTGTTTACAGAAATGTCATAACCTGACAGTACCAGACTGGGTGGACACAGTTTGGGATCAGATGCAATACTTGCACAACTTGGAAATGTATTACCAGAATGGACTTCCGGCTTTGTATCGTCTTTTGGGTGGTAAATCTGTTGATCACTCGACTAATTTTAAACCTCATAAAAATTAAAAAACTTGATTAATTTTCTGTAGTTAAATTTTCTCAAAATTGTATTTGTTTTCCTAAATTTGTTGCAACAGGACCATTAGTTGGGCATATTATAGGAAACATGATGGCAAAGATAGATGGTTTAACAACGAGGAATGCTTTTCTATTTTCTTCTGTAAGAACTTTGGTATTTCAGTAGATTATCATGTCAATTTTAAACTAATATGAAATTTTTTAGCATGATACAAAGATGGCAGCATTTATGTCCGTGTTTGGGACTTGGGACCGACTTGCTCCACCTTATGCATCAGCTGTTTTTGTGGAACTTCATGAATTGGATAATGGAAATCATGGTGTTCAGGTTAGAATCAATAAGCAAAATTGGTAAATACTTTCATTTATATACTGTATAATCAATGTGTGGGAAATTGGAAAATCTGAAAATTTAAATATCTTGTTACAAATTATACTGTATATCATTACTAACCATACAAATAATAGTAGAATAATATTCCATTTAATGTCCAAAACGTTTTGTGCCTATTATTGTAAGGAATTTTTATAAAAATAATTTTAGGCACAAAAATACAAATGTTAGACAAACTGGATTTTGGAAATTCATATTTTCAATCTTCCCAAGTGTTAATTTTAAAACGAAGTGAAAACAACATTTTCAAAGTTAGTATTTTTATAGAGTAAATGTAAAATAGTTCTAAAATAACGTTGAAAAAATTTGAAAATGTGTAACTGATATTGCTAGTAATATTTCTTCAATATATTATTAGAATAACATTTTTTTTCAAAATCAATTAATTTTAAGCCTGAAACTATATATTTTATTATGGACGTAAACTATGGGGAGGAGTGCATCGCGTACTGATCATTTTCATCATATACTGTACATATGTACTATTTTCCCTTGATTAAGTTAATTTCAAATTATCGTAACAATTCCTTAGGGACTGGACCTTTAGAACATTTTAGATGCAAATTTTTCAATTGGCGAATTAATGATTTTTCAATTTCAGGTTTTCTATCGGAATGACAGCACAACTGACCCACACGAATTGGTGATCCCTTCATGCGACTCTCCTTGTCCTATTGATGACTTTGTGAGGCTTACAGTAGACAGTATACCAGATGATGTAGCTAAAGAGTGCATTTTGATAGATAGTACAATATGATGCATCTAACTTAATGTCAATGTAATAAAATTAATAAACTTTCATTTAGTTCTTAAATATTCTTGTTTCGCACTTTATTATACACCTTCACAAATGTGTGTTTTATATAAATAAAATATTTAACGAAAATAAACATACACGTATACATATATGAAATCTAACATTGGTAAAGCCAATTAACTTTTTGGACAATCTCTCATGGTTTAAGAAGTCTAAATTGTCTATTTTCTGTACAAATTCTATATCTAATAAGAATACCTATATATAAAAAACATATTTATATGTATATGTATATACATACACACTGTATACATTTTCAACGGTTGACCGAATGGTCCATAATGAGAAATGTATTATTCAACATGCGCATTGGTTAAAAGTATTATTTGTAATTAATTTAAAATTTCAAAGTAAAAAATTAAAAAAATTGAAATGCATAATACCTAACTATTTAGATTACTTTAGTTTCAATCAAATCAAATTTATCACAAATATTTACACTTTTGCATAAAATTAGCTTTGAACAATTCCCCAAAGAGACATTTTTACACCAAAAAGACCAAATTACATTTTGGTGTTCTAGCTTTTATCTCTGTAAAATACAATGTATAACAAGCATTAGATACACATCAATAAATCCGATATCATTGTTTGATACCCTTGAGAACTATATTCATAGCTCTAGATTATTTTAATTTAATGTTCGCCGTCAACATGATCAGTGTTCATTTTTTGATTTTCTTCTTCGTAATTACATTTTGTAGGGCAAGTGCACCAGAAACGCTGCAATTGGTGCAAATTGTAAGTAAATACAAACGTACTTTTTTCCATTTTCCACTACATTTATAATCGAAATTGATAAGGGTATTTAACAAATATATTTTAATGAAATGATTGTTCTGCAGTATGAGACATGGATTTCTTTTATTACTAACTGAAATTTTGTTCTTTTCGTGATTAGTTAAAGTGTCTAATTATAGAAAAATAGTTTCTATGCTATCATTATCAGTAATCAGAAAATTGACACCTAGAAATATGTTAGAAGCATTTAAAAAGTTAAATTTGAACACAATTAAAACTTCACGGTTTAAAACTAATGATACCACTAGTTTTGAAGTTTATTTATAGAAATATATATTTATAACATTAAGAAGTTTCTAAGACAAAATATGCACGGTGTATATAATATTCTAATTAAACTAACTTTACTACATATCAAAACATGTAGGCTACACTTATTAAGGTATTACACAAGACACGAAATATGATTAAATTTAGACAAAAAATAACTTATATGTCCAAAAGTTTATAGAACAATAAACTTTAAAATAATTGCACTAAAAATGAAAATACAAATCTTGTAGTTTAGGTTATAAAATTTATTTTCTGCAAAAAATGTAATTGTTTCTTTTATAATATATTGGGAAATTAGACTAACGTACAATTGTAAGACTGAATAAAATTTGCATTAGATTGGCAACTTTCTTTGTGGCAATGGTAGCTTTTTGAGAAAAATTTATTTTTTCTTTCGAAACAAAAAATCATTTTAAAGTAAAAAATACTTTTCTTTTCACTAAGAAAGCATTTTTGGAAAGTTAAAACAAGTTATTTTATTTTATACAAATGATAATTTTAATGTAAAACAGTTTCAAATTTTTTCGTTATTTTTTGGTTTGTGAAAATCTCTATTTTTACACGAATTTGTTTTTGTTTTAAAAATATAACAATTTTACGACAATTTTATTGTACTTCAAAATGTAGCACCATTTTATGACGTGACTTATTTTTTTCTCCTTGGTTAGCTTGTTAAAACAAAAATTATGTACAAACGATATTAATAGATTTTATTTTGAAACAGGTTTACCGACATGGTGATCGTTCTCCGTTAAACCCATTTCCTACAGATGTAAATAAAAACTTCTGGGTTGATGGAAAAGGAAAGTTGACAAACGTAAGCTATTTTTTATATTGTTTTCGAAAAAATTATCAGAGGACAGCAATGAATATCAAATTCATTGAAAACAGATTTGAATTGAAAAAACGCCATAAAAATTAGGTTTTTATTTCATTTTAAAATTAATTTGCGATAACTTTGAAAATGTGAAATATTCCCTTTATCATCTAGAGAAACCAAAGTTTCTTGATACATTGCATACTTTAGATGTGGGACTGCAAGTTTCACCACAAGATATTTTTTTATGTATATCACCACTAAAGAATTATAAATAATTGGGAAATTGTGAATCCTGAAATTGTTCAAAATTTGAAGAAAATTTTTACAGCTTGGAAAACAACAACACCTGGAGTTGGGTCGATATATTCGTCAACGTTATTCAGGATTTTTAAGTGACCGTTACAGCGAGGATGAATTTAACATTCGCAGTACGAATGTTGACCGGACACTTATGAGTGCTTACTGCAATTTGGCCGGACTATACCCTCCTGTGGGGGATCAAATTTGGGACGAAGATATTGCATGGCAACCCATTCCCGTACACACAAGGCCAACAAGCATCGATTATGTAAGAAAAATATTTTTAAATAAAATAATAATAAAAGAATATTAAAATAGTTTCTTTTAAGAAAAGTACAATTTGGAAAATAAATTTTGGGATAGACTTTCCAGGAAAATGAACACCATGGGAAAGAATTAGATAGAAAATTAATTCACATAACATTTTTGGAAAGTGTTTTTTTTAAATAACTTTTTGCAAAAATGCGTCTTTTTTGTTTAGCTTAAATTAAACAAAAAAAAGACGCATTTGTGAAATTTTAATTAATATAAAATGAAAGCACAGATCGAAAATTTGAAAATGGGAAATTCATTGCTATCTATAAAAAACATGTTAGAAAATATTGCATTTAACATTTAATGTAGAAATAATTTTAAAGCACTTCTCAATGTGAATGGACAGCAACTTCTTGCTGTCCATTCACTATTCAATAATCAAAGAAATTATAAGTTGCGAAACTTTTCCTTATTTCAGATAGTTGAACCAGACCCTGACTGTCCTAAAGATGCTTGGATTTTTGACAATGTTAAAATGTATGATCCAGTTGTGAAGCAGATCAATGAAGACAATGCGGTAAAATCAATTGAGATGGCATGAAATGATGAAAAACATGGAAACAATGTTAACTCAAATATGTTCTGTCACATGTACAGGAACTTTTCAGGTATCTAACCAATGTCACTGGGACCTATGTTAAGGACTTGTTTTCCATCAATGACATCTTCGATACATTGCTATGTGATGTAAGTTTGGTTACCATAATAAAAATTACAACTACGTACGGTTTACATTAGTGGTTCAAATGACTTCAGTTCAACAAATAATCATTTTATGTAAAATTTCACTAGCAAGTTACTGGATTTTAACATCAAGCTTATAGAAAATTAAATCCAGCTTGAAGTGAAAACAAAATCAAATCACGCTAAAATTTAAGTAAATAATTACATTTTGTTTTAATTAAACTCAAAATGGCATCCTGTTTAAAGTGATGTCAAAAAGACAAGTGAAAATGACAGCCTAATTGAACTAAAGTCAAAATGACAGCCTGATTGAACTAAAGTCAAAATGACAGCCTGATTGAACTAAAGTCAAAATGACAGCCTAATTGAACTAAAGTCAAAATAACACCCTGTTTGAACTAAAGTCAAAATGACACCCTGTTTGAACTAAAAGTCAAAATGACAGCCTGTTTGAACTAAAGTCAAAATGAAACCCTGTTTGAACTGAAGTCAAAAAATGACAACCTGTTTTAAGTAGTAAAATGACAATCGGTTTCAAATATTAACAGGACAATTAAAGTGTTTAAAATATTTAACAATGTATACAAAGTGTTTAAAATATTTAACAATGTATACAAAATGTTTCAAATATTCAAACACAAAAAAGTCACATAAAAA
This sequence comes from Ommatoiulus sabulosus, assembly GCA_034697705.1. NCBI lineage: Eukaryota > Metazoa > Arthropoda > Diplopoda > Julida > Julidae > Ommatoiulus > Ommatoiulus sabulosus. The sequence continues at coordinate 4,116 of JAQGAO010000586.1, read as the reverse complement.
ATCACATAAAAAGTCAAAATGACATCTTGTTTACTGTAAATTGACCTAGCCAAATGAAACGACAAAGGGACCCACTTACAGAACTGACCGTATACAAGAGAAATGTTGCTTCCATTTAAAATAATGAAATGCCAATTCATTGCACATTTCAGAAAAATCATAACCTGACTTTACCATATTGGGCTGAACCGTTATGGGATCAAATGGAATACTTGTTTAATATAAGGTTCTATTTTCAATATGGACTTCCAGAGTTGTCAAGACTATCCGGTGGTGAGTATTTAAAACATATCTGACCAATTTACACTGGTCTTTATATTACAGAATTTGCCACAATTTTCCAGTTTGAGTAATACTTGATATCATTCAAATGAAAAATTCATGGAAAATTACCCCTGATATGTGATAAGTTGGTGGAAAAATCCTGTAATTTTAATCTTTTGCATGAAGGGCCACTAGTGGGACATATGATTGAGAACATGAAGTCAAAGATAGCGGGCACTAACGCAGCACAAAAAGCATATGTGTATTCTTCAGTAAGTTATCTCAGCAGTTTTCTAATAGAAATCCTACCAAAGTCTGACATCTTAACAAACAAAACAGCTTTCAATTCTTAGCACGATTCCAAAGTGACGGCATTTCTGGCATCACTAAATGTGTGGAATGTTATTTGCCCACCATTGGCCAGTGCCGTTTTTGTGGAACTTCACAAACTTGACGATGGACAATACAGTGTTGAGGTAAGGTCAATAATGACACAATGTAATGATTGTCATTTGTAAGAAATTAATTTTTGATATCCTCGGTATCTTGCTATGTAAGCTGTGTTCAACGATTGTCGGTTTTCCCCGACGACACTTCTTTGGTTGTCCTCAGAGGTTTTTCGGTTAATGTAAATAGTTTTTTGTTTGACCTAAACAGTTTTTGGTTGTCTTCAGCTGTTAGTAGATTGCCCTCAACAATTCTATGGCTGTCCTCAACATTTCGTTTGTAATAACAGTTATAAAATGTCAGTTGATTGTCCTTGATTAACAGTTAGTTGATTGCCTTTAACAGTTTGTTGGTTGCCCTCAAAAGTTGAAATGAAATCACACTTGTTTTATCTTTATTCATGTTGTTACATGGGCAATGAATTTATAAGCCATTCTTTGTTTTCTTAGATATCATATAGAAATGATACATCCGTAGACCCATACGTGTTGTCCATTCCTGGTTGCGGATCGCCATGCCTGATGGACGACTTTGTTACACTAACTCAAGAGCAAGTACCTGAAGATATAGCCAAGGAATGTTACATTATTGAAGATGTAAACTTACCAAGACCAGTCATTTGAACAAGTGGAGCAAGTCAGGTTTCTTGAAATCTTACGAAGTTTATTTTAAAGTAATAAATTTCCTTTTTATTATAACTTCATTTTCAGAAATTTTGTTTTTCTCAAAAAATGAAAGTTTATTATTACATTAATTATACGTCATCATTGTTTTCCTCATCACTATTTGGTAGAATGCTCGTCATCATGATATTTCGCACTTTTCAACTACTGTACTTTATCAATCCAGTTGCTTGAAATTATATCAAGTTTTTGTAATAACATAGTTAAAAAAACGCCCTTTGCAATACATTTTGGCACTTTTTTCAATCAAGTTGTTTGAACTCATATCAAGGTTTTTGCAAAAAACTAAAAACAAAGTATTATCTTCTACTTTCATGATTTATAGTGATTTATAGCAAGTATTCAACTGATTTGCCAAACTCATTGTGATTGCTTTACATTCTGGCAATTTCTCAGTTAAGGTGGTTGAAATCATGAAATATTTTTCGAAAAATACACAAAAGTAAAGTATTTTTACTTTCATGACTTTTAATATTCTTTACTGTTTGACTACTTTGTAAACTGATTAGGATTGTTAAATTGTGGCACAAACAACTAAAAACTTTAATTTCATGAACTGCAATGATATGTCAACTATTCAACAGTTTTGTCAAACCTATTGAGATTTAAAGTTCTGGTTATTTCCATCTGGTTATCTTCAACAACTTTGTCAAGTTTGTTGATATTGCAATTGAATTCAGTTAATTTTTTCAGTCAGGTTGCTTCAATTTCAACAATGTGCATAAAATTTAACTAAATAATAGTAACAGCTAAATATTTCCAGTTTTGTAAGAGGATATGAACTTTAAATGTTGGCATTATCGCAATGTGCATTGTTGGTAAAGTTCCTCGAAATAAATTCTTATCAGCTTTTATCAGATGGATCAAGAATAGACTGAACAATATCCAGAGAAAGTGTGTCACTTAAAGTTTGGGTTTTTGGCCAAAACCTCGCCATGAAACACGTAAACTTTTTCGCTGCAATTTCTTTACTTGCACTGTCAGGTTCTTGCGCACCAACAGCAGACAGTACATTGGAGCTCGTACAAATTGTAAGTAATCAATTTGAATTATTTTATGTTCAAATGATTTAGATAAAAGAATGTTATGTCCCATGTACTATATGGCATCACAAGCCTTAAATTTGCCATTTTCCATGACACTAGCCGTCCATTTATTTGAGCATCTTTCGCAGTTGTCTGTCCATTTCTGAACCTTAAACATTTCACACATTTATGCTCCTGAGATGCCTTCAAACGTTAAAAACGAATAACAGACTGCTGCTGAGCCTATATCTCCTTGGAGTCCATCATTGCTTTCGAATCTTAAGCTCATTTAATCTTTGAACCATATCTTTTAAAGTTGAAATATGTTCAGCAATTTTTCAACAAATTTCAATGAAATCCATACAGCCGTTTATTTTTTTTTTTAAAAAAAATATTGCGGAAACTGAATGACATGTACCCCTCATATGAAAATATTTGCCATAACAATATATCTTATATTTCACTTTTCATTTATTTAAAAAAGTTAAATAACATGTTTGACTAAACTCTAAAAAAAGGTATACCAAATAGAACCTTTTGAGGTTCTTTCCTTTGCTACACAAGAAGAACCTTTTTAGGTAATTCGAAGAGCCCCAAGAAGGGTTATTTTTCAAGAACCTTCTAAAACGTCCCAAATACGATAATAAGGTTCAAAATACATGGAACCCTTATAAGGATAATTTTTGAAAGGCAATTCTTTTTAGAATATTTCAATTCACAAAATCCTGATTAGTATCATCTATTTCGAAGTAGATATGTGATTGCTATGTTTTCATTATGAAAACGAAGTGATATTAGGCTGAATAGTTGCTATAACCCAGCAATTTGAATTAAAACGTTCACATTTTGGAACAAACATCCAAATGTAAGAATTAAAAGTCTTGGTAATTAATTAAAATATTAATATGCACGTGTTTTCGTCCTGAAAATCTAGAGCTATTTATATGTACAACTGCTATGGCATAGAGTATAAAAATTGAAATATTGGGCACAATAATTTGATTTAACCTAATCTATAACCTAACCAAACCAGATCTAACCTATACGTTCAAATTACTGTGCCAGATATTTCAGTTTTTACTGTACACCATAGAAGTTAATTGTACATCTAAACAGAACGATAGCAGCTATTTAACCGAATTGGTTTTGGAATACAGCTTTCACGTGGTGTGGCATTCCTGAAGAGGTTCCTCCAAGAACCTTTAGAACTTTCATTGAAGGCCAGCTAGTAATGTTGACGTGGAAGCGGATTTTTTCCGAAGAACCTCGAATGAACCTGAAATTTTTTAGAGTGTATATACATGTATATTAATGGTAAAGTTGGCCATTTTCCATTTATGATAGAAACGTTTATGCACCTACACACCTACAGCATATTTGCCATTTTATATAAATAACAGCTTACATGTATGGTCATGATATTAATAGCAATGCATGAATAAGCATATCCATATACGTTTGTACATGTATGTACTATATAACATGTAAAATGTTATGTTTTATATTTGGGGCCATCTATAAAGGACGTCCGGCTAAGGGGGGGGGAGGGGAGGGGGTATGTGAAAATGGGACACAGGCGGACAGGGGGGATGGGGGGAAGTTCAAGGAAACCGGACGTCCGGATGTCAACTTGTGCTTTAACTGTCACCAGTTTTAGATGATAAATTGATTGCATTGGTTTTATTTTCTCGCTAATC
>JAQGAO010000585.1:0-32147 GCA_034697705.1 Ommatoiulus sabulosus | reverse complement strand
CTAGCCATTCAAGGAACAGTCTTTGAGTGAACGAGGGTGTATCTGCTCGGCTGCATTTTATCCAGTATTTAAAGGTACCTATGCGATACTGTATTAAGCTCAATTTCCCTTTTACTTTGGGAACTGATTTTATTTGGAATTTTTTGTTTTAAATGGACGCCCGAGATGGTCATATCCCCCTCTCTCCCCCTGTCCACATTGTGTCCGTAATTCAACCTATCCAACCCGACCCCCTACATGAGAACGTCCTTTTTGAATGGCCCCTTATTCGACGCTGTGTTAGCATTTCGGCAATAACGATCGACGCCGAGCCAAAGATGTCGCAGCATCTTTTGTGTTGGCAAAGAATTAGACATTTCAACGAAAACGTCTTCCAAGTTCCATCACGCGTGTGAAATGTGCGCGGCATACCGGAGCGCGCATCTAATTTATTTCAATTCCCAGTCCAATGTCGCCTTTCATCACCGAAATCACCAGTCACGGCCATGCAACGTGATGAGGAACTGCTAACTAGGCGGTCTGTACTATAGTGGTTACGGACGCTTTTACTTCAAGGAGAATAACTCACCGATGATCTTGCGTTGATCGTAGAAACCCCCCATGTAGAGAATTGAAAAAAGTTTTCAAAGTCATAACAGCCCCAAGAGCGTGTCGTTGTCGTTGCTGGATTTTCATTAAACGTAAATGGCAACTCGGCGGTTAACTATACTGTATACTGTATATCAATGTCAGACGTCGTACCTCCATACAACTTTGCCACCATTACCCCAGTAATTTCATCAACATCGTGTCATTACATATGCACAACGTACATGTATGGAACAGTAAAAAAATCGCAGGTTAATTATAGTTTAGTCGCGATGGTGGGTTGATGCAAAATCTTCCCTGTCACCCCCTGCTGCAGAGAAACTTTTAACACGCTCGTCATAGTGCAGTTGCAGCTGTCACGAGCCTTAAAGCAAAAATCATCCCTTTTGATACTAATTTGCATAGAATGCGTAGAAATTTTTTAATTGAACGGGAAATAACCGACGAAAAACGCAACATCCAATTAGCTGGATTGTTGGTCTCTTGCCAAAGATGAATCAGCAACATTGGTGAGAAATGGGCTGTTGCAAATATTTTGAAACATAAAAAGAGATGAAACTGAAAATTTGACAGCCGACAGAGGGATTGCATTTTGAACGCATCAGCATTGTTGGATTTGGTTGAAAAATGACTCCGCTTATCATGCAAATAGTATTCAATCGGAATATATTTTTCAACAAAAGGATTTCTTCTGTTTATCCAAAGTAGCCAGGTTTAGCTAAAGTAATGCTTATACGCCAAAAATCTCTTGACAAATTGTTTGGAATCCATTCGAATGAGAGCCGATTATTTCATACACAGCTCGTATCATCTCAACGAAAACGGGGAAACGTATTAAATAGCAGATTTGACGCAATTAATTTCCACGTATATATTCATGTGATGTGTCTAGTATTTATGACTGGAATCTAGCATGCACAAATTGTGGAAAATTTCTACACCGTTTGTCATCCAGGCTACCACCATATACTCTCATAAGTTATACGGCCTCATAAAACTCGTAAGGGATTTGTATAGAGTGAAGTTGGATAATAAAATATAGACGTATATTGCATAGCAGCGAATATACCATTGTATACATGAATGCAGTATAATGTATTGTCTACATTACAAAATTGTGATAATTAATTCATTCTTGAAGGATCGTTCTTACAACTGAGAAACTGTATACGTTCGTCAAAAAGGAGCAGTTCCCTAACAGGAGCTCTTAACCTTCGTCTTAGACAGTATATACAGTATAGTTACACCGTAATTATACTGCATAAGAGTCTAACGAATTAAATTCTATATTACAAAACAAAGCATTTAATTAAAAAGGCAAAGTTTTAGAGCAATTCTTATTATTGAACATCTTCACGAACAACGGTTTCGTTTACAGTTTAATTAATCGTTATGAAAGAAAGAAATAACAGAGGAATATAATGTCATTTCATATCATTCACTGCCCCTTTATCAACAGTCATCCAACTTGGATCCGTTTAATTTTGATGCAGTTGAATTCCGTGGAAGAATGAAGTCGCGCCGCAAATGCGAGGTAGAATTTTAAGCACCAAAAATGATTCTCGTGAACAATGCTTCGTGAAACCTTGAACCAGAAAACGAAAGATGATGATGGGCATGAACGGCACATCCGTTTCCCACGAAGCAGGGGAAATCCTGAGTGAAATTCCTGCAAGCACCTAGTTGGAGTCTGGCACCATTGATAACCGCCTTAAAAGTGTACTTAAGGAGGGATGAAACTGCAGTATCTCAAGAATTTTCCCGGACATGGCAATTCATCGATGCTGCACGTGAAGCGTTGATTACAGGATTATTTAATCGTTAATTGTGGTTGCTGAGGGTGGGGAAGGGAGGACTGAGGCAACAGTTGACTCTAGGGAACTTTGCAGAACAGGCCTTCGACTAGAAAAAATTGATTTTTGCGCACGTCGAAGTGCGTGGAATGAGGCAAGCATTTGCCTATTTCAGCGATTTCCTCACTCGACTTGCCATCGACTATATCGTTAAAATTTGTGACATGTTAAGTGGTGGGAGGCGAGGAAAGTCCGGGTCTTAATTCTCCTCGAGTCGTACGTCTCATTAAATGGTGCGAGAGAGGTTTGTGTAACCGGGTCAACGATTCAACGATCCGTTCTGGCCGTGATATTCGACCCGAAATCCATTGAAGAATATTTACGACAGTAATATGGCGACACGTCATTATCAACAAACGGTGAAAACATTTTAACCGTGCTGGGAATGAAATAAGGCCCGAGTTCGCACCAACCGGACACCCACAACAGAAGCCAATTATGGTCGTGCATAATAATAATGCACTAAAAGGAAATTGAACAAATCGAACAGTAGAACCTGCAGCGCTTTTAGTAACCTGCATTACGTGTTTATTTACCTCGAATCTTCTGTTTCTTTCTCTGTATACAGTGCATGCACGTGTATTTAACTACAAAATTACATAACATGTGAAAATACACGTGTACATGTGTACGCATAAAAACATACATGTACATGTGAATACTTGCAGTATACAAGTAGTAATGAGTGGCATGTACAAAATTTTACAAGTAGTAATGAGTATGCATTGAATATTTAATTTAAGATCATAATTTTGGAAAATGTAATTGCATAACAAAATATAATTTAAGTAATAAATTAAGCTACATTAGCGGAAACTTTCGAGTGCTTAGAAAAAGCAATTACGATAAAAAGAAAACTAAATATAATTTCTTTTTTATTAATAACTTCACCGTAAGGCTAGTAGAGTGCAATACATCATTTTCTATTTATATGTCTAATCATTTCAATATAAATTCTAATTTGTTTTTCTTCTGCAAGAAATTTCCCACAAAAGTGTGGGGGACAATAAATGCGTAATTTATTATAAGAGCATATACTGTACATGCACAGTACATGTACTAGTACGTGTTTAGGCATTTTACTGTATAATAGTGTATATTAGTTCAACAGGAAATTGGTATTAGATACTGTATATCATGTACGTCAATTCGTCATGCCTCGTGTCTTTTACAAAATTAATAACGACTCACAGTACCTTGTATAGTACATCGAGGACCCCCCGGTTTGCTAAAAACATCCTACATGGTTATTATTATTAATTATATTAATTTTCATTGTAAAAGCCATATCCGACTTCGCTCCCCATCCCCTTGTGAAAAACATGCTCTCTTAGCCACAATGATGAGTAATTACTAGTTTATTAGATGTTTATTTAATCTTTATTGTCTGCGGGGCGTAAAATACAGTACATGTTGCATGCAGGGGTGTCTTGGCGCCCAGATGTACTGTACAATCATACTGTGTTTCAATTGAAATATGATGCATAACTATAATAGTACTATAGCGGTATATACAGTGTACGCTCCTGGCTCCTACAATACATGCGTTGAACCCTCGTTAATTAAAGGTTTGAGTTCAAGGTGCAGAATCTTTGACCTGGAACACGAAGTTTTAATTACTGCTTAAGGTACTCTAATTTTCTGGAATAAATACTGTATGAAGTGGACCTCAGAACGAGAATGTTCGTAAGGAATGGTCCATGAAAGTGTCATTGTTATTCGCGAGGGAGTCGTTCATGCATGAATAAACGGAGGCGTGCTCGACAGTGTTGCCAAAGTAAAATTACCAACAACGACAATTAGGAATTTCGAGATACCAGGGCTGGCGATCGCGATTAACGCACTGCAGCCCAATCTGTCATATTATAACATTTATCCCTTCTGGAAATAAAATTCAGAAAATAACATGATCATTTGTTAATGAAACGCGATTGTATAATTTCGGGCGCAATTTAGTCTAATGATTTGTGAAATATTATGCCTTAGAGTCGTACTCTTGGAAAAATTGTTGTCCATTATATCGCTATTATTATTATAATTACTACATGTACAGTCAAATGCGACGTCACTACCTTTTTCACCCTTAAGTCGGATTGAATGTCATTACATATTTATGGCACATTGTTTTATTGCAAATTGCATTTCAAAATGGCAATTTTGTTATACAAGCGTACGTGTACGCTCGTATAATAACAGAAAGATAATATATATAAAGCAAAGCAGTTTTACATCACTTCTAATATTGCGCCCTTGCATCTGCAGCTCATGCGCACTTATAGGTTTTGTAAAGAAAATGTCTGTTATGTCTACCATATACTTTTGAAGCATCTAAAAATAACATCATAAATGAGGCAATTTCTTTTTATAAATTAGACCATATGGTATGAAAACTTGTTTTAAAGAAAATGTGTTTTTTTTTTGGGTATCTCTAACACAACGTTTTTATTCATTAAGCAGGGTTTGAAGCACATTTTCTTAAAAGCAGCTTTTCCAATATTTCATACTCTTGGAATGTGCACAGTAACTGACGCCTACACACATTCCCAACAAAACCTGTCCACCCTTGTCATGGTAACTGATCTACATGTACATGCACTAAAAATACAATGCACTTTTTTTTCTTCATGATATTATTCTATATATAGTAATTTGTTTAAATCACTCATTTATTCCATGTCAACGTCACTGCAATATCGCAAAGAAGCACACAAATCTCACTTAGTTATGAAAGTGGAAATGTAGCTAAACTATTCTGCAGTTTTGTGCTGCATGTAGAATCTCGTAAAAATTGATTGCAACATACTGTATGTACATGCATGTAGGTGGGAATAATGTAAAATATGTTGTAACATTCGATATTAAGCGCAGTTTTGGATCAAAATACATGCATTGATGCTAATTTTAATACAATATATCACATCTTATGTCTACAATCAGAACATGTTCGCTTAAATTTAATTACGCTCATTTTATGAAATCACGTAAGGACGTAAGGAAAACTCTTTAATATTTATGGTTTCAACGAATAAATATATGCTTTGCAAAATTTTGTCGCAATATTTATGTTTCAAAAACATAAATATTGACATGTACGATTTTGACGCATTATTCACTGTATGTTTGCAAAAACATAAAAACCGCTTATAGGAATATTTATGATATTGTTATTTTATAAAATATTATGACTTAGAAACATAAATACAGAAACTATCGCACTATTTATAAATATCTGCGTTTCTCATCCAGCGCCACCTATGCATCTTTATTAAAGAAATTGCCTGACCGTTTTCCTTCCAAATGCAAAAATCAATATGTCCTGCGCAAGCTGTTGCATCAAATTACGCCATCTAGAATTTGTCTTCGTAAAACTCCTTCTATACTTTGGCGTAATTATGGATCTAACAAGTCATACGAGCGTACATCAAGAGTTCAGTAAATCATTTTGTTTGAGTTGGAAAGTGCAATTATTAATGGCATTAATTTTTTTTGAAAGATGACTTTGTACATGCTGAAAGAGCCCAGATAGCTGACAAGTCACTGTGACAAATGATTTTTCTCTTGGTTTTACAAACTATAGTAGAATAAGGTAAAACAAAATGAAGATTATGGACTAAACACGCTTTAAATAAAGTGACATAAAAAGTTATGGCATATGATAATTTAGTCTTCTACCATTAGAGCTCAATGACGAATTATAAAAGTATATATATCGCTTGAAATGTAGGCCCTATATACTGTATATATGCAAAAACATCGTACCTGTAAAGTCTATATAGAGAATAAAAATAACATTAAACAATTTGAACTCTGCTCAAATGGAATAAACTCGAGTAAATATTTTATATTGACGCTATCCTTCTGATTCTATACTTCAAAATATGGCGTTCAGATAAACTACAGGACCAGGATTACATTAATATTGCAAAATTAATTTCGTTAAGGTCACTCACTATTGGTATTGAAAATTTTCACTTCTGACCAATTTAGAAAGGCAAATTTGTCTACACCCATTCATTATATTGGTGTAATATTTTACGTAATAACCGACAAGCTGGATTACGACGCTATAACAACATTTTTATGAAATAGATATCATTACTTTAAGTGCTGAGGCTGTGCTTCATCAACATTAAGGGCATAGCTGTTTCTTCTTTTTTGCCATCTCTGCTTCTCGGAACAAGAAAATGAGGGATAAAATATAGCCTAATATAGGAGATAATTCTTACAACAGTATTTGGTTCATATATATGTTGTATGAAATGGCTGTGTTTTTAAATTGCCTGCACATATTTTCGATGAAAAATGCTTCTAGACATTTCTATTAAAGAAAGAGCTCGCAGAATCTTAAAATTTCACGATGTCTATAAATAAAAATAAATAAATAAAAAATCTAGTAAAAATAAGAGCATACAATGTTCTCTTGCCATGAGATTTTCCAATGAAACATCTGCAGACCTATACATCATTGTCAATTAATTCACGTTTATGTGAAATGATTTTCAATTTGTTTAGTATTTATGATTATCTTGAAATTTGGGATAATTATTATACTGCATAAGAAATACTTTTTTGCGGTTCAATCTTTTCTATTCTAAAAAACAAACTACAGTTCATGTATTTTTATTATGAAAAAGTAAGTTGAGCTCATATAACATTTATCAAACATAAATAATTGAATGACTACATGCAATATATAGTAGCCTATATGGCAGCTGACTGACCAATCTTACATAAATATATAATTAACGCACATGTACAGAATCTACCCCAAGTCGTTTAATACAAAAAAATGCTGCGAAGAATTTAGAAGAGCTCAGTTCTCGTACCTAGTACCGTATAAAAGTCTTGAAAAAAAAATGCCAAATCCATAGAATAGATCAGTTGGATGGATTGGTTCTTTTATTTCAGGGAATTGCTTTTCTTCCAAGTAATCAAAAGATGTCTACCGATTGAACAGCTTTTTTCAACTACGTGTAGGCCTACCTGTGAATGGATTTCAAGTCACTGCCACTTTATGTCTGGACTTTTAAGACTATTATCAAAACGAATCAGTAGAAGCAATTGAAGCTGATTCGATAAGGACCGTTTCTATCAGTAAAGAAAAAAGAAGTGGCGTGTTTACTTCAAAAAAGTCAACATTTCCGATCTGATTATAAGTAGACTAAATTACGAGGGATTGCATGAGCGCGAAATGTGGGGACAACTTCGAATCATATAAACACTCGAACAAAGAATAGATTTACTAGACGATAACTAGATGAAGCAAACATTTCGATATAGAAAACTGTAAGATGGACTGGCTGCTTCATGTACCGTGCAATTCACTAAACTATTCGGCATAATAAAAAATTGCACTCATTCATTTCTATCGAAAACATAATTTTACGATTGAAGGTGAAACCAACACCAAGCGTTCATAATGTATTATAGAAAAAAGGACCGCAGATTTAGTTGGATTAAGTAGTGTAGGAATTGACATTTTTCGTGTTCAGAAATTACTTATAGTGTAGGATAGAGCTCAAAAAATTTAAATGCTTTGAAAAATTAAAATGAGTGATTGAAACCGATCTCAAATCACCATGGATTTAATGACATAGAGAATTGAGAAAAATTATCGATATTTGAAATCATTTTAAAACTCGATGCATTTCAATGATTCATCCCAAATAATTCGATCTCTATATCACCGATTATGTTTAAATCGGCGATCCCAGAGTCATGCAAAATGTATCACAGATCGATTTTCTGTATTTTGTAAATCTGTATTTATCACAGTTTTAATCCAAGGAAGACCTCAGGTACGTGTTGATTTTCCATAACACTGCTTCATTTAAAACAATAAGCTCCTTGGTAATCGGTATGATATTAACAACTGAACAGAATGGTTGTATAAGAGAGAAATAAAGGAAAACGTCTGATCTTAGAAAACCTACAAAGGGTGCAATCTTTGTAGAACTATACTTTATTTTTTAAAAATATATATGTATATCAGTATATGTATAATATATACTGTATACAGCGTATACTGTAGCTATACATCTATTATCGGGATGTCGCAATGTTCCAAAAAAAATTCCTTTTTCTCTGAGACATTGAAAATTTTCTTATACTTTAAGGGATTACGAGCTTATCTACACTAGTACTACATGTATAATCGTGCTATTCTAGCTTGAATGACTTTCAATGCTTCCTTTCGCGTATACTGCTCTAATGGTAATTGACAAAATTCAATTAAAAAAACTGCAATCATTACTTGAACCATGAGGCATAATCACCACACCATTTGCGTACATAAGAACATTAATAATGACGTCAAATCCTGTCACTTAACCTTAAATGAGCGAAGTGAAGAAGCTCGATGCAATTCAGAGGATTTAAAAAGTGCAATCATTCTCTCTCAAATCGGCTCATTCGGGATTGCATTCCCTGCTTCTACAAAGCTCGCAATTTTCTTTTATGTTTCAAAAGTACTCAGCTTAATTACATTAATTGACTCGACAGCTACTAAGTAGGCTTTAATTTCGTTTGCTTTAAAATCACACTAACTCACTAATGGTGACTGTTATGTTTTCCAGCAATGAACTGATCGAATCTTTAATGTGTGCTGGAATCAAGATTTTAAAAACGTTGTGTGCTAATATCTGAAAGATCAATTAAAAATAGGATACTGTACACCTATTCATCGAATGCGAGAAAAAGTAATGAAATGATCGTGAACATGCAGAAAGAAAAAAATTATAATTGCAGAGTTGATTTTACTTTGATTTATACAGGGTGTACCGCAAGTCAGATGCCAAATTTATAGGTTTATAGACGGTGGTATGTGGAGTATAAATGCCCTAAGAACACGTGTTGGCAAATGTCTCCTTAACACAAAAAACGGTGCTTATCGGTTAACCCAATCCCCCCGCCATGATTTGCATTGCACCGAAGTAATGCAGGAAAGCCACATAAAAAATATCAAGGGGCAGCCATGTAAATAAAGAGACATTTGTGCCCACATGTTCTTTGGCCATTTCTACTCCACACACCACCGGCTACAACCCCTGTCAATTTGGCAGCGGACTTTCAGTACACCCTAGGTTGTACCGAAAGTCAGCCCCTTGACATCTTCATTTGGCTTCCCTTCATTACTTAGGTGCAATGCAAATCATAGGAGGAGGGGAAGGGTTTAACCGAAAAGCACCGTTTTTATGTGTTAAGGAGACATTTGCCAGCACATGTTCTTCGTGCATTTATACTCCACATACCAAAGTCTACAAGCCCTGTCAATTTGGCAGCTGACTTTCAAAAACCCTGTATAATGATTTAAGCAACTAAATGTTTTTAATTAACAGATAAGTAAGGAATATTACTGTACATATGAAATGCTCACATTCAAATGTGTTTGTATTTAATCGTAAAAAAAACCTCCTGATATGTTACTCGTTAATGACCTCTTTAAAAATTCAGAAGATAAACACGCATGCCATTAAAAAATGAAGAAAACTCAATAAATATCATACGTATCTATTATCTGTTTTAATGTACATGTATATGGGTGCGAGCACAAAGAAAGCTTAGTCGGGCCGAGCTTACAACAAGCGCTGATAAGTACGGAAGTCTAGCCCTAGGGGCCACGAAAGAAAAAAAACCAAAAAATCGCCATCTCGACGGCTGCGTGACGTCAAACGCGTCATGTTTTTCTTTCGATGCCCCTCTAGACTTCCATACTTATCAGCGCTTGTTGTGAGCTCGGCCCGACTAAGCATTCTTTGTGCTCGCATCCATTGAAATATCCATTGGAACATTGAAACATCCATTGGAAATATTTCAAAAATCATATAGACAAAAGTCATATAGACCATTCCGCAATTTGAAATACACAAAGTCAATTCAAAGAACGATTAAAGTCAAGATACCCTTTTTAGCTTGCAAATTGTAATGCAATTACAGTAATTTTTATTCCAATTTTTATTCCAATATTTTATCCTAAATAAATGAGTCATTGATTTTATCGTAAAGCAAAATTACACACAATTAAATGCATGTTATTACAAGCGTAAATATTCTGAAAGCTCTTATTTGATGTTGAACTAGAATTCGTGATGAAAAGTATGAGCCAATAAATCTTTTACTTGTAGAGAATATCCTAGCAGTAAAAGCGATACACAGTATGATGATGTTGGTGATCCTACAAAATTAATTTAGTAGAAATGGCTATAGCTAAAGTATATAGAACGTGTTACGTGTTCTTCAACGTTATGCTATATAAATTTAATACTCGTTAATTTTAAATATGTACAGCCTGTATACAAGTGCAGGTACTTCGTGTTTATGGTTATGTGATTTGGAAGCGTTTTCGACAATAAATCATGAGAATGTAACCATAAAGAGTTATTTACAGTGCATAATGAAAACTAAATACAAATTACTTTCCACGTGTATCCAACGCAATATTAACGCAAAACTCTTGGTCCTCGGGTTGTAACTATAAAGTTTTCAAATTATTTAACGCAAAAGCCTATGCTCATACTTTCAACTTTTGGCTGACATCTTAGCATATACGACTCGCATATTTAACAAAACTTTTCAAATGAAACAGAAGTAT
This sequence comes from Ommatoiulus sabulosus, assembly GCA_034697705.1. Taxonomy (NCBI): domain Eukaryota; kingdom Metazoa; phylum Arthropoda; class Diplopoda; order Julida; family Julidae; genus Ommatoiulus; species Ommatoiulus sabulosus. The sequence continues at coordinate 21,116 of JAQGAO010000585.1, read as the reverse complement.
TTTTTCGAATGTCTAAAAAATAAGCCAATATATCCAATGTTTTATTAGTTTAAATAAGAGATGCCTCGCTCGTTGATTCTGAATACTTGTATATCGAGTTAGAAGAGAAATCCTGTAAATACGTTTTAGACGAGGATTTACACTTTCCACATCGCACGATATTCTTATCGTTCGCGTTTCATTACTTTGGCACTTATTTGAAATTGCGTTTACTTTCAAGGCTATAGTTATTGCTCCTCGTCCAGAACCATGCACCGTCGAGGGAGAAAAAAAGAGTTGGCTTTTAATATTTTAAAAGCAATATGATTTCGGAGCATGCCCTTATTCCGGCAAAATTTGATCCAACCACTTTGAGTTTATTCCTCGCAAAATTCGAGTTTCTTCACTAAACCAAAATCAACACGCCGTTTTACGCGCATCCTAACTTCCGCCTTATTGCCATTTCATGTTAACCGCTCCATCCGAGCTTAAGAAAACACTTCAATTTTAGCCAATCATAACAATAACATAGACAGTAGCGCAGCCTTTATCCACCGATATGGTTAGAAAATAAATATATGGACTCGCTGAAGGCGCGACTTAATCCTCGCCGTCGTCCTGAGAGGCGAAAAAGCCAAAAGAAAACATAAAAGCCCCTCCAGAATAGGTGTGGAAAGATGATTTTATGAAGGCCGTATTCAGAGAATCTCATAAGAAAGCCATTAGTCCTCCGCTTTAACACCGCTGTTGCGGCTTTATATCGCGCGTCCAGATGGGTCACTTAAAGCACGAAAGCCATTCGGCCAACGACAATGTCCAGAAAGGATTCAACAAGTCGATCCGCACCAAGATGGCAAATATTATGATTAAAACCATTAGATGTTAGCGTTATGAACTAGATCCCCACAAACAATCACGTTACGTCGCTCGAAAAAGGCGCTCGTGTCTCATCTAAACCTCCATTAGTCTGGAAAGCATGCCAGCGAGCCATTTCCGGTAATTTGAATCCAATGTCTGGGATGAATTAGCGACCTTGTTGTTTTAGTTGACCACGCGAGGAGAAAAAGACAAAGCTTTTAGACTTAAGTGATCTAATTGTACGTTACCGGAGAGCTTAGCAAATTAGGTCTGAATGAGCAATGTCAAAGGGTCTTGAGCCTCGTCCGCTTATCTGATGGCGACCAATCCCACCGATAGAAGCATTGTCCAATCGCAAACTCGCTAACTTTTTCGATATCTTGGGATCATAATACTAGGTTCAAACTTGAGTACTGAGAATTGTATTTTCGAAGAAAAGATGACAAAAGCCGCAAATTGTGGGAGAGTGCAAAGCTAGGAATTGATTTATGCAGTAAGGTAGGGTCTCCACTATTACAAGTACACTGTATATTAATGCAGGGAAAAAGTTGAAAATGAATCCCTTTTTGTTGTTTCAAATTTGTACAAATAGTAGGCCTACACTCTAAAAAAAAATGACAAATAAGGGTGCTTAAAGTGTAAATGTGTAAAGGCCTTTAAAACCTAGTGTTTTCTATAAAAACAAAAAAGGCGTGGTATTTGGGACAGCTATAGTTTCAAGCACATTTATTTATGAGAGTGTAGTTCTAGGTGATAAAACGAGCTCGACATGATTCAACTTTTAATTTTCCAAATTTCCTTTCTGATTTTGATCATGCATGACCATATATACATGTATCGATTAGGAAATCTTAAAGAATGAAAATAAGAAATCATTTAAAAATAAGTAATTATAACAGTTCATTGCAGCTAACCAAAACAATCAAATAAAATTTATAATTTCTTATTTTAAGGATGCATGTTAAAGTAATATCAAATGTATTATTGTAATTGATTAGTACCACCAATAAATGCTCTGATTCAAAAGTAATGGAATAGCCTCGTTTCATGTATCGTATTCATTTTATTGTAGACATCTTCAGCCCACTATACTTGTATCTCCCCAGGCTGTATGGTCCTACTTGTGCAATTTTTTTTAAAAGAAATTTCTTTTATCGCATAAATCGTACTTCTTTAGTTGATTCATCATCAGACCATCCAGAAAACCAAGTTTATTGTCTACTCCATGTCATTTTCAACATCCATTATTAACACTGCACAAAGAATAGTTGAGACTTCGCTCATCCGTTTATAAAACCAAAAAAAAAAAAAAAAAAAAAAAAAAAGAGTGACTTTGACGGAGAAATCCGCAAGAATGTTTTTGCTTGCCATTTCAATTAAGTGTTTTATTCAAACATGAAGTTCCGCTGTTCGTACGAAAATACAGAAATCGCTAGAGGGCTTTAACCCACAGATCCTGAGTTTCTTTCTTTCTTTCATGATTCTCGTGGTTTCGATTTCTATTGGCTGATCCCAAGATATACGTGTAGTTCGATTTGGAACTTGCAGGACACTAAATTCAAACACTTCATAAAACTCACTTTGATGTTTACATACATCTGTCCATGTATTCTATATCATGTACATTAAGGGATACCCTTTACATCACATAAAATCAACCTTAATTGAAATAGTTCGGTTAAATGTCTGCTTTTGATGATCGCAGGATAGTTGTTCGCAATTGTATTCCACACAGTTCTATATGTCTTCCATGTTTACGGTTCTTCCACGAGGACGTTATCATCGGTCCCAGCGCGGTTCAAATGCGGTTAAGTATGTGAATATGCAATTCTTGGAGAGCGCCTAGCCAAAGCCTTCCAAATCCAATCTGTAGCAACAGTCGGAATGGAGCAGCGAAGCCAGCAAAGGCAAAGAAAGCGTGAAGTATTATTCATCCATGCATGATTTTGCGAAGTTTACGCGTGGAACTAATGGCGTCAGAAGCCGCCTCAAAGAGCCGAGCCAATCCCTTATTCATGCTTGAAAAAACGCCATGAATTGGCATAATGGAACAACAATACTCGTGTCACGCCGAACCCGTTGGAAACATTCTCTTGTACTGGTTCGTATTCCGAGCCGTGCAGATAGCCCTCCGAGGAGCGAATCCCTTCTGCACTGCCATGGTTGGTCGAAAAATGATTGCCAAAACCAGAAATTAATGACGGGCGAGGGAGAAATTACTCCCATTAAGAAACGAGAATGGCGTGGCAGAACCGCGGAAGCGAGTTTGCATGTTTCGATGGCCGAGGTTTTCAACCCTGAACACGTCACGAAGCCGAGTTTCAAACTTTTTCCTCAGGGTTTACGTGACAAAGAGACCATCGTTTTGGTTCGTGGGCATGTATTGCACTGTTAATTAAGATGGCGAAATTCAGACAAAACGTTGGAAGAACAACACTGCATGCGATGTTTGGAATCATCCCTGACACAAGAAAAAGTTGTTTGGTACAATGAGCTTCATTTGGACAGAAGGACTATAAGACGCACGAGGTGTTGTCCATGCCACGTTTCAATTAGAGAACGAATCAACCGGGATAAACGTCGATACGTGCCAAACGAAAAGAGCAGAGATCCTGATCGAGGTTGCGCAAGAATTCAGAAAACGTGTTTTATATTGGAAAAAATCGCGTCGCACGAACGAACCACAATACGACACAATTAAGAGCGACCGAACGAAGTTAAAAGATGTGAAACAGCTTCACTCGAGCTCATTCAGCTTAATTGGGTCGTAATTTGTGAATTTTCGGCCATATGCATCAGGGAAAATTCCATTTTACATGTTCACGATCAGCCTATCTCGGATAGCCAGCAAATGTGCGTTTTACAGATCATATAAGAGGTCCTTGGTAGCAACATGCCATGTTTACGTATTATACAGTGTATGTAGAAGCGTGTATTTTATGTGTCCACAAGCCGGAAAACCCGGCGTCGACCGGACTGTACAGACACAATTCAAATTAATTTCGGAAGTTGCCCATGGACCTTTAATTATGCATTATTGTAACCTGATTAATTTGTATATCATAATGCAAACCATAATGCTAAAAAGCCCGGCATTGCCAGGACCGTTACTAAAATTCTGATGACGTAATCCAGTACACTTCTTACGATGACTTTCTTAACATTTTTAGTGACGGCATTCGTACGTTTTTTACGATTACGTCACTGAATGAAACTAAATTATGGAAATGTACATTCGATGTAAACATAGAGAGCGTGTAGCTAAAAAATAACGAACGATCTTAGTAACTCGTATATTTTAGTAGATTTAATCGGACATTTTGTTATAGATTAATCGGACATTTTGTTAAAGATTTAATCGGGAATTTTGTTAAAGATTAATCGGACATTTTTTGAAAATTTAATCGCAAATTTAACCTTCCACACACATACAAACAAACCCACATACATACACACATACCCACAAACATCTCGATTTATATATACATGTAGATAGATGTATATTAGTCGTAAAAGATGTTCAAGGCTTGTAAAGATTCAGAATATTTACTTCAATTGAAAATGAATTCGTTTTTTAATGTAAGTAAATAAATTAACAGATGCGCAATATGCGCACATAAATTGAAATATGAAAATTCTTGTCTTGGGATATAGCCTCCAGATGATAAAAATGGAGAATGACATGCCCACAACTATTTCTATGCGCCAACCATAAATTGCTGTGGATTTCCACCACTTAGCTTGAGGCTTTGCGAGCAATACCACAGTCATGCTGAATTTCATGTTCAAAACACACATCCGTTTTTCGGAAGAGTGGATTTTATTTCCCTAAAGGCGCTATCTATAAATCACTAGTATCAATATTGCCGACAGATTCTCTGATAGATTCACGTCGTCCTTCCCCCTAAAAATAAAGATGTACTCTTATCTACGGGTAAAATAACTGAAGAGATTCGGACAATGCTCATTTAATAGCTACATGACATGTACAGTGTATGTATACACATGTACTTTTCCAATCCATTTCGAGTTACACGAATTAACATCCGAGTTGGGTTGGGTCTCAACATAATATGTACATGTACATGTAATTTAAAATCAGCGTTCACTTTGATTTCGCAATAAGTCTGTATATTTTCTAATTTTCTACTTTCCGAAATTTCTTTTGGTGTTAAACTTTATTTCAAGGCGACCGTTGAATACTATATATATATATACATGTAGATCAAGGAAGGAGTATACGAAAATTGTATTTGCCTATTCATTGTTCGATGCAGAAACAGACTTTACCTCATCTCTTACATGGTACTATGACCCATTTGCACATGCGTACATGACTGCAAAAAAGCCAATTTTTCAGGATGCGTTGGGGAAATCAAGTGACGACGCTTCTTATTGCACCGCCAACAGCGCTGCCCACAAGCGCGCCTTCTGGTTGTATATGATGCTCCTGCAGCAGAAAACAAATCACGCAATATTTACGCTAAATTGCCTACCAAAGCAGATTACATGAAACATGCGACAGACATTACTCGAAAGAAAAATACCGAATTGACGAATCCGCCCAACGGAGAAACAAGGAATGTCGCACCACGTTCAAATGATGACATATTCTTTACGGTGTAAAATACTTATGAGATTTGAACGCAAAGATTTGAGCAAATTCTTCTTAAGACAGAAAAGCAGGGACATATATCGTGGCACATGGCGCAATAACTGCGATGGTTTGTTTCAAATCAGTACACTATCTATGCCTAAACCCCTAATATTCACTTTAATAAATAAAGGTACATGTACTTCAGAACAAAGAAAAAGGTGTTTTGACTTGTCACAAATACTCCACCTTTTTTGGTGTTATGGAAAACCTCTGAGATAGTGTTTTATGGAATACCTCATCCAGAATACCATAAGTGGTGGTTTTTTCCCAAAAAATTGCAGTTTCCAGTTACGTCACCATGGTTTCCTTGGTGTGTACCTACGAGCTTACATGTGAATTGAAACATACCTAGTAATCACATTCCGTATATAATTTTATTTCCAGATTTATTCTTGAATCTAGCTTACCGGGATTCGATCCTGCAACGTACCATTCCTGGATACCTCACGCTACAACTCTGCTATCTCGACTCGCTTTAACAGAGAACCTCACTGGTTGTGCCTTTTCCTGGGTTTCCCATAAAGGGTATATATACTGTATAAGAACCTTTTCAACGGTCTTTTGTCCAAAACACCTTTGAGGAGTTTAGAAATACCATTAGGTGTTTGTAAATAGCAAAATAATTTTAAATATCTCAATATACCTCAAAAGAGGCAAGCAAATACTTTTGGGTGTTACAAAATACCCAATTTCACCATTATTTCTTAGAGTGTTGGATGAATTTGGCTATCTTATAGAAAAGCAGATAAACGATTTCAATCCGAATATATATATGCCATGAACCGAATCTCGCACGACGCGTAATTGTCTCTGACACGATATCAAAATAGCTCGCGTTTCTCGTCCCAAAGATTTCGAGCGTTTGTCAGCTTAACTAGATTATACCTTAACGTCTTCCCCACTGGGTTTTATCCGCGTATTATATTGCGACAGTAATGCTATAATGTACAGGAGTTATCAAAACAAGCCAATCATTAATCAAACCTTTCTCTATATACTGTATATACGTTATAACGCTATATGTATACGCGAGTTTTGCGTAAACTCACACGTCAGCTTTGCAACGTGAGCAGTTGACGTTTTCAATTGAACCCTCGATGTTTGACATCAAATAATGAGCGTGATTTTGGCGGTGGGGCGAAAAATTAGATTTTAACTTTATAAATACGTCTCGAACGCTTCATCCACTTGGGAAGACTGTCAAACGTCGTGCCAATTAGGCGCCCTAATTACGCTTTTCGATGGGTGCATTTCCCGGGGAAAACAGGGGGGGGTGATGACTACTGTATATGCCACTTATTGGTTACCTTCTATATAGGAAATGTGAGATGTAAAAGGAAAGATCGGGAATTTTTAAAAATGGTTTTTTACAACGTCAACGCGTCCTGTCTTATACTTTTGTTAGTCGAATGCGAAGTACACAAAATAGCGTAGGTTTTTATACAATTACCTTAAACAATATACATGTAACCCTTTTTAATGAAAACTGATAATGCGGTTCTTAACATTTTAACTGAATGATGGGTTACTAAGACGTTCTGAGACGAATAGAAGGCTTATAGGTTTCTTTCAGCAGTACTGCAACGTAAACCACAAAGGGTTTAAAACAGTGACATAAAACGTTTTCTGCATGTTTTTTTACTTTAGGGTTTTATAGACCAACCTAAAATTTGGCATAGAGACGCCTATAACTTAAAACGTTTATGCATAATAGATTCACATTTAAAGAATCGTGCACTTCCCGCTATTAGCTCAAAATCTTCCAAAAATATTTACTTGGTATGTTTCAGTAGCCGGCCATCTTTCAACTATAAACCAGCTTCTCGGTTGTACTTGACAATTAATTATCACCATAACGCTACACTGTATAACGATTCAAGGAAACAATATAAAAACAGTTATAGTGTTGTGCCCAAAAATTCCGTAATTTCGCTTCATGGTAATTACATGTACATCCAGCCATGGTCCATTAGATTTTCTATCATTATGCCAATTACTAAATGTGTACAGAAATGGATTTTGTGGCGAAACTGCGTCTCGTACTTTGAATGTAAATGAAGGAAAACAAATTCTAATGGCGATACATATACATATACGTGTAATGGATTTTATCTCGCAGCAGACAATTTCTTGAAAAAAATAGATTGAGATAAAGTACAAGAAACACATGAGATCCTATCAAAATAATGAATCTAAATAAGAAAGTTTAGCAAAATAATAAACATTGTTAATTGCCATTTTTAAAGTATATTACAAATTTACCATTACTCATTGCACTACTCGTATGTTATCATTTGTCATGGACGTACAGAATATGAGGTATGAAATACTACATATACTGTAGAGTATATTCCTATCAACGACAAAACTTATTTGATTACACTGTAGTCGTACAGTAATTCTTAAACCAGAATTCCCTAAATTCAAAGTTCAATAGCCATTCATGTAATATTTTCTGGCATTTGGCAGTAAGTAACAAACGATCCAGGCTCCAAAAGCCTATAAGATCATGAATCAACTTCTTTTTTGATGAATTGTTTTTCTTATAAATCCCAGCAACTATAACTGCAAGCCATCAAACGTGTTTAAGTCTTACAAATTGGCGTTGTTGCCGCAGTTCCCAACAACTGATGCCTGTAACGTCTTCTGACAGTTTGACCACTTCCAATAAATGAGCTTTTTTTGCGCAGCACAACAAAACATCATTCATTTTTGTTACGTTCACGTCTTCTCATTCGAAGACCGTTGCAACAACTAAAGTTGTGATAACGATTATGGATTTAGCAGATCTAGAGCTTTTGTATCCTTTAGTGATGAGAGAATGAAACACCATCCAACGTACGTTACACATTTTCATTGGACTTGCGTTTATTTTTCGAATAGCCAATGGCGTATATCCAACAAACTTCTTACAGTCAAACAAAAACTCATCTTGAAGCATGTTCAAACAAACGCTAACTGATGTAATCGCTGACATAGAAATCCCAGATTGCAAGTAACTAACTATATGCAAGCCACAAAGAAACTTTCTTGGCTAGTCTAATAAGTCTTAGAAGTAGCCTATTACGGATGTCTATCAATACTCAATATTGCAACATTAACTCTGTTTAAAAATGTACTCTTCCATGTATGGTTCTTATGCTATTCATAGCTTCAGCAATGAGAAATAAGGATTCTGAACAAAACTTCGTAAAACCAAGCCCCTATCATGTCGCCAATGTCCACGTCAACATTTGGAACGAATTTCACGCGAGTCAAACATTTTTTACGAAACAACCTCTTGCTGGACATGTATACACTGTACATAGAAATGAAATCACGAGAGGTTTGAAAAAAAAAAAAAAAAAAAAAAACGTACAGTTTTCAATAAAATGCTCAATTTTTTTTTATTAAAAACCCAACACTTAAAAAAATAGCAAATTCTTGAACAAATAATCCTACATTCTAAAATAGAATTCTCAAATTTTGAAAAAAATGGCAAATTTTTGGTGGAAAAAAATCGCAATTTTTTAAATAAAATTCGCACATGTTTGAACAAAATAAGCAGATCAGTGACATAGGATTATCGCAAAAATTTGGCAAATTTACTTCGAAAAGTGCGACCCACCCCCTGGCATCCTCGCCGGAAAAATATATACACAAATCGGAACATATCGCAAACCCACTTCAGAGGTGACACAACTCAAAGATTGTCGATTTCCGGTTTAAGACAACACATCGTTGAAGTATCCAAATTCCACGATTCGTCCAGCACATTAATAGGGTGAACAGTTTCCCCAATTTGGATAGTTTTGAATTCTGTCTTACCTGCTGCCTGTCAATGCAAAATATTTGCAAGCCAGAATCGAAGCTCATGAAATCCATTTTGCACTGATAAACCTGTCGACGTATAAATTCCCCAACCATGTTGGTGCCAGGTGAGGTGATCGTTTTTTCACAGAAATTTGGTATGAAAAGACACGAGACGTTAGACGCAGTTTAAACGTTTATCGTTGAGCGAAATGTCGATGCACCTTCCTGTTGTCGATGTGACAGACAGACTACTGCAAGCAGTTTATAAAAATAGCGGTTTATTGTTCAAAATCCTGCTATCGCGAGCAACGAAAGCACACCTGTATGGGAAGATTAATTATATTCAGCCTGATAAGATAACAGGTGGAACTATAAAGGTGGGATTATAGCTAAATTCCGCGTTTTCTGTTTATTCGGAAAGGGTTAGTCTTCCACTGAAAGCTGAAGTGAAGATATATAGTGCCTATCTTGACATTGGCTGCGATGGTTCTAGCTCTCAAAAAGATGATTTGTTCGAAAGATATAGTTGCCAATTAAATGCTGAGGGACTCAAGTTTTACTGGGTGCTCTCTAAATCGTAAAGAACTGATGTTATACAGGGTACCAACAGGCCTGCATGGAAAAGTCAGGGAAGGATATGGCTTATTTTTAAAAATTCTGGGAAATTCAACGTATATAGTCATATACTGTGCGATCCAAAACTAATGCTTCTAAATGGTTAGCTTAAGGCCCATTTTCAGAGTAAAAATTTGCAAAATTTTCCACGTTTTTCGAGTGCAAATTTTCCACGTTTTAACTCCGGTTACAAATTTACCAGATTGTCCACGTTTTCCGAGTACACAGTTGCAAGATTTTCCACGTTTTCCGAGTACACATTTGCAAGATTTTCAACGTTTTCCGAGTTCACATTTGCAAGATTTTCAACGTTTTCCGAATACAATTTTGAAACATTTTCCACGTTTTCAAAGGATAAATTTTCAACGTTTTCCGAATACATGTACAAAGTTGTCAAAATTATCAAAAAAAATTTCAAGCATATTTTTTCACGTTTTTTAAATTTTTCTTTGTTAATTTTCAAAATTGTCATCTAGTAAATTTTGCAAAATATGTCAATTTTTGACATTGTCATTGGTCAGGGATTTTTTTTTTAAAACCCGGAAAAGTCAGGGAAATTGAAAATGAAATTTCTGGGAGAACCCTGTTTTATGTTAAAAATATAAAAACTGTATAAAGAACTGATAAAATATAATTTAAAAAAATATAAAAACTGCATATAGGCCTACCCATGTACGAGGGGTGTTCATTAAGTTTCCGCAAATTTAATGCATTTAAAAAAACGTTTAAGCCATTGCAAAGCATTTCTGACAGCCACTGACCGTCCACTTCTTTGAGCGTCTTTCTTAGTTGTCTGCCAATTTCTGAAATTTTCAATCTACTCATATAGACCGAAAGTATGGACATTATACTCGGATCATAAACATTTCATAAATTTCTGCTCCTGAAATGCCTTCAAACGCTAAAAAAAAAACCGAAGAACAGACCGCTGCTGAACCACTATCTCCTCGGAGTCCATTTTTTTCTTTCGAATTATAAGCACGGGCAATTTTTGAAACATGCATCTTTTCATGTTTAAATATGTTCAGGAATGATGGAAGAATTTTTCCTACAATTTTCATTCAAACCCATACAGCCGTTTTTAATGATTGCAGAAACTTAATGTACACCCTTCGTATATTGAATATCGTATTTTGGAAAGATAACTGCCATCTATGGCTTTTGTCACGAGTTTATAAAACAAAGCGCCATCTATGTTGCGTTTTGTTCAACGAATGCTGAATTTTTGACAGATGTCTCCACCTTACAGACGCTATTTTGTATAACGTGGTCGGGCTACTCCAGTGCTCCACTAATTACTTCATTGAGAAGGGGATGCCCTACCCCAGCCAAAAAAAAGCCATGTGTGGGATGTTGCTCAACACGTTGTTTTTTTCGGGAATACGATTTCAGGGTTGGTTGATCTTGGCTGCATGGCCCAAGTTGAACAAAAAATGTCGGAAAAACAATGAGAACAGCTTGGACTTGGTGAAGTTGAAAAACAGGCAAGCACAAAGAAGCACGGCTATTTAGGGTCTACGACATTGGCATGCTAATTCGGAAAGCGTGAGGTTTCTTGGAGATAACCATCCTATATTCTGCACGCTATGCCAAGTAATTATGCGTGTAAATTTTGGGTTAACAAGAATGCGGTTTAGCTTGTCTAATTCTGGACTTTAAAGTAGATTCCACTGCCCCAAAGAGAGCTAGCTAGCTGTCGCGCGACGGAATTAATGGAACGCCCTTGCGGGCTTTTTTTTTAAGTGGACTATTTTTTGACTAGTTCTCAATATAACTGTGTGGTTATAAGTGTTTGTTAATACTAGAAAACTGATGGAAAGTCAAAATGTCATTATTACCATTCCAATGCCATTGGGAACATGCTGGTTTACAAAGTAATTAGGGATCCTGGCCAATTATTTGGATTTTTATGAGTATAGGGTTTCCTCCAATAATTTCATTTTCAACTTCCCTGACTTTTCCAGGTTTTGAAGAAATTTACGCAATCATGACATGGTCAAAATTGATATATGCTAATGTTATCCACGATTTTACAAAGTCGACATAGGAAAGTATTCCATAGTTTGCAAAATTTACTAAAGATGTTTTTGAAAATTTGTCTGCAGAAAATATGGAAAATGTTGCGATTTTGTAATCGGAAAACGGAAAATTTTGCAAATCTGTAAACAGAAAACGTGGAAAATGTTACAAATTTGTACTCGGAAAACGTGGATAATTTTGCAAGTTTATCCTCGGAAAATTGCTGAAACTTCTGCAGGTTTGTCCTCGGAAATTGTTGAAAATTTTGCAAATTTGTCTCTCGGTCATATCCATTTTAGCTCACCTACTGTGGGCCTACATGTACACATTTCACAACATGCAAAAGTCCTAACGACGCATGGATATTTTTCCACTTCCGGTTCGATCATGGGTTTCCATCCTAAGCAACCATTGTCACTTGAGTTCGCAACTCCTGTTATGAAATCTAATTGGCCACATTCTTTTTTTGTTCAAAACAAAATTTAATAGCTTTATGAAAGTCAATGGACTGCTAAGTGCACCATAATTAACTTAGCGGGCCCGCGATAATGAATAATTCATGTTGCTTGCGGCTTCGCACATTTGCGACGCGTGTCCAAATATGGCATCTTGGCTCGAGTGCTTCGCAACTTTGCGAACACCTGGCGTGCGTCCGTCTGCTCGAAGGCCAACCTCAGGGTGACACCAGGCCGCGAGCACCTTGAAAATGGGGTGCCATTTTATTTGTTGCTTCTATATATTAGGCGAGCTCAATTTGCAAATTTGTCCTTTTTGTATTTATGCTTGCAACGCAATCAGGGCTAAGCGCATCTGAGAGAATTCGTTGAAATTGCCGAAAACACTCAAGGTCGCAAATGTGGAACGTGGCCATTTATGGCCCAATCATTGTCTGCCCACCCTACTGCATGATTACGGAGATTTGTCACACTGGATCAACACGGCTTCATTAGCGTGGAGACAAATAACAGGGCAATTAAGGGGCATCATAAAACCCCAGTCTTGGAATGGTTGAAATTTCAATAGGCAATAATACAATAAATACAACACTTGTATGAAAATTGACTTTCCAGATTTTCCAGACAATTCGAAACTAAACTAAATACCATACGTAACAGCTTCAGTTTTGAAGCTAAACTAAATTTAATTTGTTAACTAAGATTTAAATTTTAATGAAGCTACTATAATTGGATGGAAATATTTTTCCCAAAAAAATAGAAATTATTCCTTTAGTAAAGGAGTACATGCAGCTACGCGGTATACATGTATGTACATAGAGGAACTTTTTGTTGTCAATAGTTGCCAGTTTTTTTACATGAATTATTATACAGAATACTGTTGCAGAAATTGTTACCTACATTGTTTTCATAAGTTTATATTTCCAGAAACAACTGGCAACCAATTAACAAGAGAAAGTTCCTTTGTTTCCTCCAGTGTTTACGTAGAGTACTGTACATCATGTACATGTACAGTATATGTAGATGGCTGAAACATAAAGGAACTGTCTCTTGCTAATTGGTGGCCGGTTGTTTTTGGAAACCTAAACTTACATGTATATAAACAGTTTGCATGTATGTAAAAAATTAATATGAAACAATTTACATGTACTTATGTACTGTATGTAACCATGCGTGACGAAACAGCGTTCCATGCCATGCATTCAGATTGCCATACAGTATTTCAACGTTTATTAGGGGTACTCAAACAGAACCTTTTTGAATGCACTTTTAACAGCACATGTTTAAAAGGAATAATTAATTGGTATGAGCGAATTATCAATATCAGCGTATTGCTTTTGCACACGTGACTTCACTATACCTAAAGTGTCGACTCGTAAAGCTTCTTTCTGAGTACCCCATGTATATTATTTCAACAACAAAAAACAGGAAACCTGCTTTTTTTTTTCCTACAGCAGCTCATAAGCAGAGAGAATTATTCGTACTAAATGATAAACAACTTTGAAAAAATGACATCGTCTGCATTTTGCGACATATGCAAAGACACCACAATTATTTGCCATTGCAGTCACCAGAAATACCGCAATTAAGAGTTGAATTTAAAAAAGTTCTAAAACAGGAATTCATGATTCACAACGATTTGAATAAGAAATGCTGATCACGAATTCATTCACCTTGAGCTATGGCGGTTCATAAAATGGCGTTATGTGGCATGCGGATTTTTTCGTGTTCCAAAGTACAACACGATATAAAAATTGAATGTTCAGGCATACTGTGGTTCAGGTCACGAATCTACAGTATTTTTGCCAGTCTTAGTTTACGGAAATAGAAAGCCAACATAAAGTGCATCCGGTATATCCACATTAGAAACTGTTTTCAATATACGGTTCCCCTAGACCTGAAAAAGTCAGGTAAGAATGACTTATTTTGAAAAGTCAGGAAAATTCAACGTATTCAACGCAGTCACAATCCAAAATTAATGTTTCTTAGTGGTTAGGTTAGCTCAGGGCCCATTTTCAATTTTTTTTTTAAATTTTCACCAATTTCAGAGGACTACAGTGTACATGTATTTTGTAAAATGTCAACAGTTTCTGAGGACAAATTTTGAAGATTTTTGATCCTCTTCCGAAGACAAACTTGCAAAATTTTCACCTTTTTCGGAGTACAAATTTTCACCAAATAATATAAATATACATGTACGTTTTCCGAATACTCGGTATAAATCTGTCAAATTTTTAAAATAAAATTTCATTCTAATTTTGTCAAATTTTTAGAAATTTTCTTTGCTTAATTTTGAAATTTTTACAATTTTGTCATTAATAAATTTTGCAAAATATTGAATATACTGCTGTGTCAATTTTGAATAATTGTGGATAACATTGGCAAATATCAATTTTGACATTGTGATTGGTCAGGGAAATTTGTTTAAAAACCTGGAAAAGTCAGGGAAGTTGAAAGAGAAATTTCTGGGGGAACCCTGCATGTTGTACAGTTGACAGAAAAGTCTGGGAACACCTTGGAAATTGTTGTACAAATGTAAATTAAATGGAGTAGATTTTCTAAAGTGTACAGTAGCCTACATAAACAACAGAACAATCTTTAAAAAATTTTTATGGCAAAAAAAGTCCATCTAATTAATCTGTTAAAAACGATTTCCATGGTGTTCCCAAACTTTTTTTTATTGACAGTAGATAAACTTGGCGTTTTTATCTTTTTTGTTGCACTAATTTGTAGATTGGACACAAGTGTTCCCTAAATCTGTTTGAACAAGTCATAGCTTAACGTATATTAATTACTTTACTTATTAAAAAGTCGACACAATGTAAACCTGCGCAAACCGGTCATCAACATTCTCTTCCAGGACATTATTGTTCAGTAATTAAAACTTCAACAACAATTGAAATTTTATGACGGTCTACGTAACGCTCTTTAAAAATTTAATTGGCAACTAAAACAGGCAAAAGTGAGCAATAATAATGAACAACTTGCAACTCGTGAAAAATGCAATTAGTGTTTACATGTTAAACTCGTGTGAGTTCTGTGTACAGAATGCAGTGAAACATTACAAGTATCAGTATGAGTTATCATTAACAACACTTGGCGAACATGAAGTAACACAGCTAGTATAGCTCTCATTCCATTTAGCTTAAGATCATGTAATCTATCGTTCAGTACAATGACAGTACTACTGTTATCAACTTAAAAGAGAGAGTGATGCATTAAGAATGGTCGTGTAGGGTGAACAAATTTGGAATGATAACCAGTAATGACGAAAATTTGGATTTTGGCATCATTACTGGATCGTGGTTGTGTATACTGCTATTGATAATGACTATACAGATTGCGCGCATCATTAACCATGTCATTAGTATAGGTCATGTAGGTTTCCCCCCATAGACAATACTGTTAGTTGAATTATCGTCGCCACGCATTCCTGACTCGTGTTTCCAATTTGCACCACTATGTGCGCGCATGCGCATATTGATTGACTGTATACACAGATAAGCGTTTCTAAGCAAAAATAGTCATTTCAAATGATCGTGTAAGGTTAAAATGTAATGAAAGCGAATGATGCAACATTTTTGGAGGTAATGTCATTATAGTTGATGGCATTATTAACGAACGTGTAATGATGAGCAGTGGTTATTCTAATGTAGTTACTGATTTCGTCCTTTAATTCACTTTCAGGTTGCTAGATGGCAGCTCCCACAGTCTGTATAAATTACGTGCTGAGGTCATTTGAACTCGCATATGGACGTTGACATGATGTTGATTTCGTGTGCCTGACCCAAATAATTACAACTTGGAGCGACGACGTCATTGCCAGACCCTCCCCCGATAGAGTAAAGAGATTATAGGGTAAGAAAATTTACCAATATTTAAGAATTAATTTACAACTTTGCTTACTTCTACCGCACCCAGACCACCTGACCCAGACACTGCAAGTTAATGCCCATTGTACACCCAACTAGGACCAAAGCCACAGAGCCCAAGCATCAATTTACTGTACATAAATTATGTTACGTACGAACTTCGTAGTACATGTATCTACCATCTGAAATCTACAGCTTACAGGGATATTCCCCCATCAGAAATTTCATTTTCAACTTCTGACAATTTTGATACTGTCAAACTGTTGAAAGTTTTGCAAATATTTGTAATCTGAAATTGGTTAAAATTTCGCAAATTTTTCTGGGAAAATTGTAAATTTTTTGCAAATGGGCCCTGAGTTAACCACGTGGATACATAAATTTTGGATTGTGACAACATTAATACGTTTAAGTTCCCTGACTTTTCATGTCTGGGGGGTATGAGCACGCGTACTTAATTAAACACAGAATTGAAAAAGTTCGCAACATTCACTATAAATAGTAAGCTCGTCCCTGTCTTTCGGCACCGGAAATTTTCTACGTGCAGCTAATTTGCGTTCGTCCCTCAATTCTTCAAGTGTTTGTCGAAGAAAAGCTGGCAATAAGTCAAGGTTGGAACTTGTTAGCCGGATTTTTTGAGGCAAATTTTTATTGTAAAATCATACTGGGTCATGGCCACGCCAAATAGCAGGAAAAAAAGGATAAACAGTGCTTTTTCGTCCAAACAAATAACGGAAACAATGATAATTTTGTACGCTTGCTGTTGTGGATGAGTTAACATTGCCTTTCTTAATTGGCCAGCACCGTGTGAACCTCGCGACCTTATGAATTCTGGTCGACCCTGTCGTGCAATTACCGTGCTATAGAAATTCCACCCAAATTTCTGATGCATTTCGAATTTTTAAGGCAGAGTGGACCATTTGGGCGAATTTCCCGTTTTTATCAAAAGAAAATGACAATTTGCCGATTTTCTGAAAAGGAAATGACAATTTCCTGCTTATGCGCCTGTCCCATTTTCTCAACAAAACGCCATGTAAGAAATTTTGCTTGCTGAGCATTTGCGCAAAATGCTTCACAGATGGCGTTGGTAACTTGA
Source organism: Ommatoiulus sabulosus (assembly GCA_034697705.1). NCBI lineage: Eukaryota > Metazoa > Arthropoda > Diplopoda > Julida > Julidae > Ommatoiulus > Ommatoiulus sabulosus. Next base: position 3,776 of record JAQGAO010000585.1, on the reverse strand, counting down.
AATGTTTCCATTTGCAAGAGCCATCTTCATTTTGTTGCAGTATACCCTATCGCGCATAAATTAATAATTGTAGATGGCGCTGCTAAATCCAAAACAATTAGATCATGGAGTTAGCACATGTAGAATATGACGTCATAAGGATGATAATAAAAGGCTTGCTAGTTTATAACATTTTACGGGAATTCCCAAACTCGCCGAAGGAATCTCTTTCCAACGTAGCAAACGGTGAACTCATGAAACAAGTGTGCAGTTAAAAGAAGGCCAAAGTAAATATATCTGCAGGTTTAGAACATACAAGGACAAATTTGAGAAAACTACGTGCAAATCGTGCATCTTTCTGACATTTTACGAGCATGAACGATTCATGAGCGAAAATGGCGTTGGAATAAATTTCCTCGCACTTATTTTCAATTTCCAGCATACAATTTTAAATCACAGAACTACCTGAAATAAATCTAAATGTGATTAACTCTGTGTTTGTCTTTTCCATGGCGTGGGGATGTGATTGCTATTAAGGCTGTCACACACGTGGAAAGTTATATATATATCTGGAAATAAATTGCGAGAAATTGAAGGAAACTTATTTCCCCTGAAACAATTTCCTCTTGCTGCACACATGGGGCGTGTTTTCAGAATATATTCCTACAGTAATGCTTTATTTGACACCGCTGCATTTCAAAGGGAATTGTGGGTAAACTAACTAGACAGCACTGCATTTATTCCATCCTGTAACGTATAGTACGTCTTGAATGATTGGCTCAGACTGAAAGAAACTTTTGTGCATGACTATACAATTTATGACGTCAGGTTCTTTCCAGAAATAAGTTGCTCAGAATAGGATCGTTTTCTGTTCTGGAAATATCTGGAAACATAAATACGAAGGAGATATTTCATTTTCAAACACAAGGGGAAATATCGAGCATGCCTGCATCAGAAGGCTATATAAAATCGTCATATATCTGGAAAGATGTTTCGGGATATAATTTGCCTCGTATTTACTCATCGAATAATTTTCAGAAAAATAAAGAGTGATATGCAGTGAGCATTGTGGAATCCACTTTATCAGTTTAAAAAAACTCCATACAAGTACACTTCTTTAACAAGTTTCTTCAAAATAGTTAATTTCATCATGTTAGAAAATGACGTCATACTGTATATTGACGCAGGCCAGCCCTAATTCAGCAGAAAGTTTAGTAAACATCTGTTACCTAGTATTGACGAATGCATTGTTATGTAACTATTGCTTCATCAACGGCATTTATCACACTCTATACAAAATGTCTCATTTACACAACCTCATTTCGTAGCCAACGTTAACAGTTTTAAAGTTTTTCTTAGGGAAACTGGTGATTACTGTGATTTTTTTTCTTGGATTTGTAAAATGACTTGCTTTTCATTCAGAATGCCACTTGTTAGTCAAGAGCTTGCCAGCCTTAAGAAACGAGAAATTGTGACTTTAACCCTTAAATGGTATGTTTGGAAAATTTACTACGAGAATAATTCACACCTATCTTTAATTTATGTCAGTAGTTCATTAAAAAAAATTTCGATACAGGTATGGGGTTAATTGCCATGGGGTCTCCATACTCGCAGCTGGCCGGAAATAACTGGAGGTTGACAGTTTTTAAAGTTTGTCATAGTTATTTCTGTCATGTATACCTTGGGTTTATTCATGAAGTGTTTTTATCGCTGCTTAAATTATTATAATTTCACGTGTTGTTCCTTCTTGATCGGGGAATTGATACATGAAAAACTTTCTCCTATAGAGCAGTTTTTGGAAACTAAACAAAAAAAAACTGAATGCTTCATGGGTGTTTACTGTTTCCCACCAAAATGTGTAAACTAACTGTATGAAAAATATATTTTACATTTGAGTTGCCGAGTCGTACGCGTACTTGCGAAATAACCAACGCATTGTTGACCAAAATCAGGGTTTCCCTAGATCTGGAAAAGTCAGGGAACTTGAAAATGTCTGGAAAAGTCAGGGAACTTGAAAATGTCTGGAAAAGTAAGGGAAGAATGTTTTAATTTGAAAAAGTCAGGGAAATTCAACGTAGTAATGTTGTCACAATCTAAAAATACATGTAATATATTTCTATGAGCTGGTTATAGGTCAATGCCCATTTGCAATTTTTTTAAACTCTTCTGAGTTCAAATATGCAAAAGTCTCAACAGTTTTTGAGGACAAATTTGCAACATTTTCAAAATTTTAGTAATATAAATTGGCAAAATTTTCCACTGTTTTCGAGTACAGATTGGTACAATTTTCAACAGTTTCTGAGAAGAATTTTTAAAAATTTCAACAGATTTCGACGACAAATTTGCAAAATTCTCCACGTTTTCGGAGTACAGATGTTCTACATTTTCCAAAATATTTCCATTTTCCGGAAAGTCTGTTAAATGTTTAACATTTTTCTCGAGCTAATTTTGTCAAATTTTTCAATTTGTTCTGTGTTGATTTTTTTTTCAAAATTGTCATAATACTGAATATTGTCCTGTGTCGATTTTTTAAAATTGTGCATAGCATTGACATAGGGGAACCCTGAAAATTGACATACATGTAACTTGAGCACGAGTGGCTTAATAAATTGCAAAGTTTATGCTTCCGAGCTCAGATACATGTACATGCATCTCTATGGTATGAACATGTCATGAACATTTGAAGTCATACATGATTAAACAAACAGGATATTATTATAAATTTATTAATTCGCTATATACATGTATAGCTTCATACAATGGCCGCTGCATACGAGTTATTGCACGTGATATGACGTCATCCGCCAGATGACGTTGCTCAGCAGCCATGTTGGGGTAGAACCTTTTTTGGTTACAACGGTGTGATAAAATGTTCTCTGCATATTTTTTTAAAGAAATAAAAGTGCATAGATTGGCGTATTTGACACGATGTAACCCCAGTGTCACTACTCCAAGATGGCGGACCCGGTCTTCGCGTGTAACATTTCAATATACGAAATGCCGTTTTATTTCCCCTGAGAATCCTTTGATTCTCGGCAAGATACCTAGCAAGACAGTAAACGTGAAAGCTAATAAAACCTTTTTTTATGGACTTCAATAAGACTGTGATGGGCTCGGGTCACTACGCATCTTCAAGTTTATGGCAGTCATGCGTCACAGTGAATGGACCTAGATGCAACAATGTGGAGCTGCTTGGATTCGAAGCAAAACAAAAATTGCATTTTGAGTTTATCACATATTATAACTGCGCCAGATAAAGGTGAATGAACTTAAAAGATACTCCAAAACAGAGACTGTATCAGTAAGGTCATCTCCCATATGGATCTCGATTCGGATTGCGAGCTGTGACACTTCTCTCCATGGTGTCAAAGCTGTTCAAGTTGCATGGTTCACCTGGCCTCATAAACCTGCAGTTGTTGGCTGTTTCACAAATATATTTCTGATCAACTGCATGTATGTTTAGCAATAGGCGAACAGACTAGGCCTACATGTACATACATGTATGCTACCAACCATGCACCAAATTAAGCCTGGCAAACCGGAAGAAGATCTCTCACAACTGCTTTGAACATGATTATTTTTTTCTACATTGTTAATTGTTGGAGAAATTTTTGTTGTCTGGATGTTATCAGATATTGAGTAAATCCGAAAAATGCTCTTGAAGAGATTTTTGGTATCTACAGTGCACGTGTTATTAGACAGGGTTCCCACATTTTTTTTAGAATGAAATTCCCTGACTTTCCAGGTTTTTCCAGGACATTTTTGGATTTTTCCATGACCATCCATTGCAAATTTGA
>JAQGAO010000584.1:0-32192 GCA_034697705.1 Ommatoiulus sabulosus | reverse complement strand
TCCGCAATGACAACACTTAATTAAATAACTGGAATGTGACCAGCGCGCGATTTTTCCGAGGGCGGGAGCGGGTCACAGATATTCTAAACAGATCTAAAGATTCTATCTAAAGCGGAATAGTGCACCTGGCAAACAATACAGAAAGGCTCACACTTAGGTTCTCAAGTCTGTCCCATTTGATAAACTAACCGTGAGAATTTGTAATAAATGCAACATAAGAATTCAGAATTATACTTGTACAAGTATTTGAATTTATAATTCACGTATCCTTCATGTATTATTGGTACAATCACTAATTTTAATATTTACGTAAATCGTAAAGATTACAAAACCAATAAAATTTAAATTCAATTCAATTCTTGACCCTGCAGTCAGTACATAGCACCATTTGGCAGAGCGATCATTATACATATCAAGTCAGAGACTCAGACTAAGCAGTCTGGTCATCGATGGACCCCAACATCACAATTTAGTTACATTTCCCGTATTTGGGACTATAAAGAGAAGGATTGGATTGGAAGACGGTCATGGCCGATTTAATATAGGAACTATCGCAGCATTCGTCTGGATGCTGCGATTGGAAATTCTTCAAGAAAAAAAACTTTGATATTTTTTTCAAGCGATAAAATCCTTTATTTTCCTCATCTTCAAGCGTACGTTGGATGTAATCCTAATAGTTCTTTTTTAATTTTCATATAAAAAAAAATATTTAAATTATTGTGTCATTACATGTACCCGCGTAATAAACTATTTGTTGAAAAATTCTTGCAAAATGATCTTTATTCTGGAATTCATTCACGAGTGATGAATTAATAATTAAATCAATCATTTTTTTAAGAAAAGAAATAATGTAATCTATTTGTGATTTTTAGGCTACCATATCATCAGATATACATGTACATTTTTTTTTGCATCACTGCTGTATTGACTACTGAAGAAACAAAGAATCACATTCTGTATTATTTGAATTAATGCAGAAAGAAATGAGGTTTATTATAATATTGTTCTAAATATAATTTCTTCTAGCATGGATGCAGTGAATTTCACAAAAGAATTTGCTTCACAGCTTGGAAAAAATTCACTTTGATAACGACAATGCCCACAACCTAGTCCAACAGAGTCTCAACGACCATAAACAGCTGAAAATTCTTTAAAAATTGTATTAAATTAAAATCGAAATCTTTGGACCATTAATTATACAGTACAACTTCATACATGTATAATGCCATATGAATATTGCTAAAAAGTGAGTAATTACATTTAAAATGGTTTAATGACCAACTTTTTTGTATAGAATGAAAAATGCAGAAAAATCGGTGATGAAATAGGAGTTGATGGTTTAAAACTCCTTATAGGAAATTTTAACGCAGTCTATAACTTGTAAACTCGAAATTTCAATACAAAATAGGGTTTTATAATGTTTAACTAGCTTAAATAATCTAAATATTTTTTAAACTTTACAACCGCCATTTTAATTTTTAAAATACAGCAAAAATCCAAAATCTAATATATGCAAAATTGAGTACGACGCTTTTTTCAGTTCAATTTTGGATTTTTGCGAAGTTTATTTTATTTTTATAAAATTAAAGGGCGAATTGTAAAAAAATATAAAAAAAATTATAGGCTCATCTGGACAAGCTAATTTATTGCATGGGAGAAAATAAATTGGCAAGTTATAATCCTTCTTTAAAACTATACTATTTACAGTGTACAACATGACTTTTTTCCATTTCGGAAGTAAATACAGGGATTATAAACCACCACAATGCACAGGAGATAGTGAGACATTTTTATGTATCCCACACATTTCAGTTTCTTAAAACGGTCGCTAGATGGCGGTTTACTTTTAAATAGTAAATGGATGGAGGTTTCCGATACAAAAGTCGGATAAATGGGTGGGAGCACATTGAGACTTTTAAATTAAGAAATTTACTTACCGATCTCTGGCGCCACCCAGTGGGCTAACAAGTGCTAATGTGTTTTCAATTAGCACTTGTTAGCCCGCTGGATGGCGCCAGTGGTCGGTAGGTAAATTTCTTAATTTAAAAGTTTCAATGTGCTCCCACCCTATGGTTATAAGTGTTCCAGTTTCGAAATAATTATTCACACTCTTGACAGCATCAACAATTATTTAGCACATTAGCCCCTTATTAGTACACAACCGGCTAACGATAATTATCTCTGTACAATCACATAGCGAGGATGCTAATACAGTCAGTTTGTCTTCAAATATGTGATGATGAGAGCGTCCCCTTCACCGCTCCTTAATTCATACCATACGACTATAACTGGCTTTGGGTGATGTTTAATACACTTAATAAAAGTGCTACTTACATGAGCATATACTGTACAGTGTATTTGTCTTGACCAATGATGTGATTTGTGCAATAGCACAAATCGTGGAGCATGCCCCTTACGTTGTTTGTAGTTACAGCGTGGTGACAATGAGTACACGAGTAGACGACAATGTGAGAAACCAAGGCTGCAAATCAAAAGTAATAAAAAGTAAATATCACCCATACATGTTATCAAGACAATGGAGCGTGAATGAAGAAAACAACAGATGGTAAAAAATCGCCAGAATAAACAGGCTTTCTCAAATGGAAATCCCTGCATCCGGAAACTATTCATGATGACATAACACGATTGGAGGATTCGCGCAATTATGTAATGAAAAATCAGAGAATGTGCATGACCAATTTACAAGCACGTAACAAAAAAGAAAATTCGATCGAAATCTATGCTCTTAGGCCTTTACTCTTTCACCAGATTCATCGCACCCAAGGTTGAGCACGTTTCTATTGCAACAAAGACAGTTTTAGAGAACCTTTATTGCATAATCCTTCATTTAACTGAAGTATGTTGCATAATATAGATGTAATTTGGTCTGATATACGGGATGTCTCCCAGGGAAGCACCAGGAAGAGAATGATATGAACAAAGGGAAAATGAACCGCACCAAAATGTGGAAATAAAGCATCACAAAAGCTAGAATCATCTTTGTATGAAATCCATTATTTTGATTATAATTGTTCGATTTGGCTGAACCTTAATTCATGGTCAGTCATCTTTGTTCAATTAAAGTAACTCACGCTTGAAACATTAATGTACCTTAACATCTAGTAACATTATACAGTTATTTATGGCAGTCGTTAACGCCGTTGTCATACATATAAAACTACATATGGTTGTGTCGTTGAAGCACAAGTTAAATATACAGAAACATGTACATGTAGGTATAACAATGTCATATGTACAGCATATACTATATTAAGTATCATTCTACTATAATATATAAAAAGATTAGATAATATACTTTATAACAACTGTATATAAGTAAACCTGAAAATTTGTTTAGAAAATTAAAAAAAAACAATAAATATGCTTTGGCGCGTCAATTGCAATGTAGACACCCCACGTAACTTTGTCATAAATCTACCCTGCTATTGGTATATTTTAAGATGGTGTAGATGGATAAAAAACACTGTCATTTCAAGTAATATTCTCATAATTGCAATGACAATGCAAATGAATAAGCCACAAATAATTTGCTAATTACTTGAATCGATATAACCTATTTGCATAGGGTCGCTTGCTGCCCCCTATTTAAGGCAATCACACACTGCACGAAGGGAATGGGCCACCATTGAACTAACGTGGGAACTTTAGCAGGGTCACCTAATTTTTGTTATCACATCTCATCATCAAAACACAGGATTGCCAAATATCAATAAGTAAACGTCACTTGACCAATTTCTAAGGAAGTTAATCTTTTTGTTGTAAAAAATTCATATACTAAGCAGAAACTTTCTCAATTTGAGATCAAGTGCAGGACTATAATCATATAGGAATTGATTAAATATGTTGCCGGAAAATTCGGTAACGTCCCAAATCCCATGTCGTAATTCACAATAGGATAAATAATTTATATTTCGATATACGCGCATAAATGAACTTGAGCACGATCTACTTCACATAAAATTGATCAGCTTCTCAAAACACAATGGCTAGGACCAAAATTCTAGGGTGAGAGCAGATTTTTTGAGAAAAATATATAATTCTTATAAGTCGAGTGGATTTTCTCTAAATAAGCTCAAACAAGTGGCAGACTTGAGTAGCTCTAGACTTCCATCACTTCAATCAAAGGAAAGCAGATGATTTAAATCCCGCTCTAAATTAGATTTATCATGGTATAGGGCAAAATATTTAATTGTGCTGTAACGAATAATTCATAACTTGACCAGTAGGCCCTACATGATATCTATGGAATCTGTATAGAATAAATAATAACTCCTCGAATGAAAATAATTTCACACCAAATCAACTGTAGTTTATTTGTATCTTAATACATGCATGTATTACTAGAAGCTTGCTTGGCACCGAACATGTTGTAAATTTACACTAAACACGTTAGAGCACATCATTCCATATAATTTTGCTAGTTTTGCGCAGAAAAAAAGGTGTCAATAACGTGTAAAAAGTCATGTTTATTCACAGCCACTTCACAAATTTACAGGCAAATGAACAAAACGATAAAGTTCATTGACCTATCAAGTTAACGTTTACACTGATACATTAAGAAAATGTACGCATACAAATTAGGCTTTTGCAGGAAATGTCAAAATCACAACATGTAGCATAATTATACCATTAGATTAAGGTGCTAGATTATAGAGCAGGCGATAGTCTAACGTACATTTTGTTCGTTTAAAATATTAAAGCCCCGAAGGTGAAATATTTATATTTTCATCACAATATATCGCAATCACGCGAATAAAAGCATTATTTTAAAACTTAGGAATTGTTATCTTATTTCGCCAATTCAGAAGATTAGAGACAGAGGACCTCTGTTATAGATAAAGGAAATGAAACATATAGACTCTATTACCCAGTGCGAACAATGAGCTGTACATTCTCGACATTTGCAAGGCGAAGCAAAATAGCAAACTTGTCTTCTCATCAAAGTGAAACTAACGAATTTCATACGGATTTCTGATTTCGCTTAGAGGATTTACAATACAGGAGCATATTTCCTATAATTATCAGAAATTCAGCAAGTTCCTATGATATAGTAAGAAACGCGTGTCCAATTTTAAGGTTCGCATCACAGCTTTTTTCATTATTCGAAAGTGTTACTAATTTTTTTAAGCACCATAACTTTAGCTTATTTCAGCTCATCTTCACTTTAAGATATACTGGTACACCGTGTCTTGCTTCGAAATCCATTTTTTTTCTCTCATAATGAGGAATGCAGCTTTGCAGGGAAGAAATCCAAGAAGCATCTCAAAAACAAATTGCAATAGATAATATAAAATGTTAGATTTTATCCTATATTATACAGTATAAAGCAAATCGAAGCTTTCTAAACTGTATTCCACGATAAGTAATATACAAGCAAGTATAAATTCATTAGACCGTTGACATTTTTCTACTGTTTTCCATCAATCAAAATTTTCCTAAGCAAAAAAAACCGTAGAAAATTAGCGTTTTAAAACATGTCTTTTTTTGAAAAAAAAATCATGTACGCTGTAAAACTTATTTTTTATTTTCAATACTACATGTAAAGTATATTGATGTTCACATTAAAGATATTGGGTAGCTTCTCTATTGAAATACATTGTTTGCAGAAAATTACAAATTACTGCATATACCAAGATACAAAATTATTAAGCGGAACAAATCGTGCGTTGTACACCTTCAGCCAGCCTATTATGCAAATTCCGGTATTTAAAAAATAGCAAAACTGGATAATATTTTGTGAATTTTTGTTAAAACTCATCTGCAATGATCGCAAATCGTTATTGCTTTCAATTTCAACTTACAACATACCGGTACCCATTCTTGGCAAGTTTTAACGCTATAAGCAGACTGTTTACGGAAACAGGAATACATTACAATAACAAGATCAAGGAAGTTACCGAGTCTTTATTAAGAGAAAAAGTAAGGTGTCGAGCACATCATTTAAGGTCATAAATATTTTTTTAAAAAAATCCCCTCGTTGTCCTTTGCTTCACCTTATAAATCGTGATTACGTCTGGTTGCTCCAGCACGTTTTCACCTCACGCCCCCTAGCTTACATAATCTCAGTAAAAGGGTTTCATATTCACGCTAGGCCTAAACCAGTTTCTCCAGTCACGGACAAAAGCTAGAATAAATATTCAGAACTGAACGATTCAATTTCAGAGGATGGTAAGACTTATTAAAAAAATTTGTTTAAGACTGAAGATATTGTCAGCTTTTTACATTTTCGGAAAAAACAATCTGTCGATTGTAAAGGGATGTCAGAGTTCAAGTAGTGCTTCTTTTTAACGTTTTTAGTCCTTAATTTCAAGACTGCGAAATTTTCAGCGTATATGCAAGTCGTGAAGGCCAGCACGATTTGCTTAACACTTCATTGATTGGCTTACCTTATCAGTGTTTCACAACTTCATTTCGAGGATTTATTCTCTACCTGTTCGCATGTTTCATCACTCGATTGTCGCCATTTATAAATCCAAATAGTAAGCGCAATTATGGAAAGATCAGAAAAAATGAAAATTGCGACTTCAGTTAAAATATGTCATCTTTTGGCCTCAATATGGGAAAATACATTTGGCTTCCAATGTCAAGTTGAAAATATTTGAGAGCAACATTTTCCTTATTTACAAATGTCTACATTAGGTAATTTAATAATTAATGAGTTCTATGAAACATGACGAAAGACAGATCATTTCGCTGACTTTTAATTTTTCCCCGAAACAAAAAGAAGAAGACAAGTGCATAGATTCAAGGAAGTTGCAAATATCAAAAGTTTCCCTATTTTTAGGCATCACATAATCATTGTACACACATATTCATGCAAAATTACATAGAATAAACGAAAAAACTGCACCAAAACAGGTTAACTACTGCTATAATAATTTAACAACATTGGATTCTCAATAAAAACGGTAAACGTTAAGTCCAATTTGAACGGACAACTCGTGAAATCTATATTGTTTATTCTCAACTCATCCAACGATTTATAATCTTGTACAGTATGTACTCACGAATTTATAGTTTGCATAGTATGCTTAGCTTTAGCATGTGAAAAGTATTACTCATATATTTACATCGCATGCATTTTCAAAAACTTAATCCCTACGGTATACATGTACCATGTAAATTGTACATACCGTATGCTATCTATAAAGAGTTGATTTTTTGGTGTGCAATTTGTCAAATCACTTCTACGTACTAAAACAACAGGATGCATCTTAATGATACAAATTTGTACAGATGCAATTAACTTGAAGGTCATTTTTTTCAGATTTAGAAAAATAAAAACCGACTTCATTGTAGCAAAAGGGGTGGAGAAATTTTACAAAGACAAAAGACACGAGGTAGTGTTCCCCATTCAAAGGTGTTTGACTAATACCTTAAAAAATACAATTACAGAAAAAGTATATTTTCTTGATATTCATAAAACTGCGCACTTTTTGTAAGGGAGGACTATCATTTCCTTTTATTACTTGACAGGTGCGTGTTGCAACTCTAGTGTCATGATTTCTTTTATGTTGTAAGGGTTATGTTTTCATAAATTGCACATATCATTGTACAGATGACCTAACCTATTGAAAATCAAAACCTTGGAAACGAAAATTGTGGTAGAAATTTCTATTTCTTAAAAGTTTCCTTGGTGCGTGGTCAGCTCCATTATCAAATATGATGACTCGTAAGGTTGGCCTAAGGGCGTATATGTACAAAAATATGCACAGGTGGAAAAAGGTGGCATCAAATTTCTGTTTATACTTTCCATATGAATAATAGATTATGGGATATATTGAAAAAATTGATCATTTACACAGAATTCGCCTTAAATATGCCTGCACAAGCTAGGAATTGGTTGTCTAAAATTTCCGTATGACATGCCCTAGGTGAATTACTGAAGTATCATTAATAGGTGTAAAAGTCAGTTGATTACATCGTTTCAATACTAATTAGGTAGTTAAAATTACGAATTTGTTGCCTCTGGGCCTATTTTGAATGGCGTAGTCTACCTCATGGTGTGCGAACAATTACTCATTATCATCATTTTAGACTCTTTAATAATAACCGAATCATGAGTAACCTTTCTCATTGTGATAGCAAGCAGCCGGTCACTAATAGCATGCTGACTTTACTCTATGTCACTAATTGTGATGGATAACACGTCTACATGTTAGTAGTACTGTATTGAATAAACTACAAAAACTTGATACATGTACTTAGTCTTTACACATTCAAGGTTGAATTAAAATTAATATTATGAGTAAATGTAAATTTATTTCGAAATAATTCATAATGCAATTAAACATTAAAGAAATTCTATCTCTGAATGAACTATAGAAAAATAAATTGCGTGGCATGACATAGTGTACAGGATGTGTCGCATGTTAATATCCTATTTTTGGTATTCCGAAATATTTGCCTGTAATAATTTTCTTTTAAATTGTATGATAATTTTCGCATAAAATGTTGTATTACGTTAGTTTCATTCTTTTTGCTGAATGAAATCAAATTCAATCGCGAATAAAGTAACGTTAGTTTGTAAAAATATCAATTAAATACAATATTTTTCCTAACTTTGTTTAAAAAAACACAACGAAAAATGGGATAATTACAATTTTTTCTACGTCAATGGGTAAAACGATGAACAAGTCAGCATTGTTTCATACAATGTGAGCCGTGAAATTTTAACAACAGGGTTCATTCTCGTTATAGTTTTCATGACTAGTGTTTTATTTTTTTCAAACCTATTTTACAGCACCAGCTTAGCTAATCACTAAATATGGAGAATTTTAATTTACCCTAATATCTTCAAGGGCAAAAAATATTTAGCACATACACGTAAAGCATTTTTAAATTCTAAGTTCTGAGAATCAGTAACGGACCCACGCTAAAATTAGCAAGCGTAAGTGAATATTACCAACTGTTAAATTACAATTTCGGTTCGGTAGCTGACTGAGTTTATTACAGCATTTATTCAAATACTACTTGATAAGTGCATAATGATAAACGATTTTCGAGAAATAAACTAAAAGTGAAATGCAAAGAAAGAGTATCGTCTGCGATCTTCAATAATTTTATTTTCTTAATTACGTCACATAATTTATGGTCACATATTGACATAAAGATTTTATCTAAAAAGGAAACGGTATTGTAAGAATTTATCAAGATATGAAAGGGCTTGATTACTGCAAAAGATTTGCGAATTTTATAAAAGGAAGAATGATGTAGATTGGAAGAAGAAAACGTTTTTTAATCATTACTTTAACGCTGTCTATCAAACAAACTGATGCTTAAGATAACGGAATAACTTTGAACTTTTATTAAGAAGCAACATTATGATGCGTTTTATCATAAAATCTATTTTTGTGTGCTGTAAATGACCTCATGGTCTGTCTAGCATTTAATTTGATTATTTCATGCAGATGTACCTGTACTACAAGTAATCACCGAATAAATGATAGCACATAAGATCCTATGAAATATGATGAAAAATACTCAAATTTGATGGGAATAGAATTACAATCATGGATTTATTTTTTCACATGTGTTAAAATTCAATCTGAATACAACATGGAGTATTTTACATGCTAATTACACTTTAGCCATATACAGATGCTCACATTGCGAGACTTAACAATGATATCTTTTTTTCCACTCACTGAATACCTAAAGTCTAGTTTGTTGGCATTAACAATTCTCTTCGCTTTACACGTTCAACAAAATCAAGGTTTTAGAGCATACATGCATTTTGCTTTGTATTTTTTTTTTTGAATTTCATTTTACATGGTCAGTTTACTAATTTTACACTTTTACTAAAGATGATAATTCACAAATCAGCACACATATGGGATAAAAATTGAAAATCCATTTGCCTGTTACTAGTTTATAAAAAAATATTACGTTCATGATAACGTATGAAATTGTGGACTATTTTATAGCTAGCGATCGAAAAAAAATGTGCCAACGAAATCAGGCACACAGATTGAGAAAAAAAGGCAAATCGATTTGCTGCGTTTGCATTTCGATGATTAGAAAAAAATAGTATTATCATGATAGATAACGTAAGACATTTTAATTTCAATTTAGCACACCATCACCAAGGAATTCCATTATCTCAATCTACTCAATGTGTAAAGTCCAAATGTTTATCAGAATGAATAGAAATGGGAGAACTGAAACAAACAATTAAGGGTTCGGCATTTTTAAAGGTCCCCACTACGCTAAGTTCGCTTGGGAGTAATTGCCAGTGCCCAAGAGTACGACTACAAATTCTGATTTGTTTACATAGGCCCCCTATATGTTAAAAGGAGGATATATTTTATGTTAATTTGGTTTCAAATATTTCTTATGATTGCATCAAAAAAATACATTCAAATTTTTGTAGCGCATGCAGTTATTCATTTCCAGTCCAATGATTGCAACTGGAATCACTGATTTGTATCATTTTCGATGCAATTTTACAGTTAATTCTTGAGTAAAACTTTGCAGTAAAAGGCCTTCACACCCACCTGCATGATGCAGATGCAAATAAATGGCCACTAAACCTGCAATTACAAACGCCATACAAGTGTGCATTGAATATGACAATGAAAAGCATTGTATTAATTCACACGTATTGAATTTTTTTTAAATAAAAAAAAATCAATAAAATCTTACTCAGTCCTTCTTTATGAAGAAGAACAAGAGAAGTACAAGAAATAAAGAGTAGTAGTATTTTTTCAAACTTTGACCTTTGCTTGAAGGCTGACAATTTCATCAATAATACCACGTTTATAAAGATAAAATCAAAATCTCCGATAAACTTAATGTTACTTTAATAGAAAAAATGTTAGGATGTACCATTATTTTATCATTGAAAATGCTCGTGGTGCTCGACCTTAACTTTACCTATAACTATTTCTTCAGTAAAATATTTCAAGAAATGCATTGAAATCGAGCTAATGCAGTTATCATCGCAATTAATGTGTTCAGTCTTTTACATTAGCTATAAGAGTTCTTCGATGAACGAGGGTCAAATTTTGACTCAGATTTAACACTGAACTTCGCTTAAGTATGAATAGAATCATTCTGATTTCCATACGGTTTAGAAGAGATAATAATTCAGGATTGGCGATTAGATCCAAGGAAATAATTGCTGAAAGTATTGTAATTTCTATATCTCGTTTCTTTTCAGGTGTCCTCCTCCATTGCAAAGACGATTTGTTATAAAAAACCGTCAGAAGCACTCCATTACTGCAATTTTACAAGATATATTGAAATTGCTAAGAATAAATATAAATTAATTATTTTTACTTCCCTATGGAACATTGCTTAGTTTATCAATCAACATTGTTAAGATTGTTTGCAGGTTTCCGTACAAAATTAATACACTTTCTAACGCAAATTCCAACATAAGCCTTGTTACAGCTGCGCATAACTTAGATAATTATCAAAATCTCTGTGCTAATAAAGAGATGCACAAATTTCAATTCTGCTGAAAAAGCCAAGAAGTTGTTTTCAATAAACTAGCACTGCATGTTTCAGACACCTCTGACATTTTAGGAAGCTCCACAAACCTATAATCAGCTGAATGAAGTATACGAGATAATGACCCATTAATTCAACCTTTAAAATTTCAATGGTAAATACCAATAACACGCTAATTGGCGTAATTTACCAGCAATAATGAACTCTGATAAATGTTATAGCAGTCTTAGTTTCATCTCGACAGCCTTGAAACCCCATGTCAAGTTTATTAATAACTCAGCAATATCCTTTTCGAGATAGCCCTCTCAATGAGTTAAACGTAGCATTACGCTTGTCCTTCATTGCTTAAAAACCCAGAGGTGGTATACAGTTTAAGCCGAATTTGAGATAAAGCACCATTTTCAAATTAGTAAGAAATGCCCCACAAAAAAGACGAGTAAAGGCTACATTTTTACCAAGTATTGCCAAATATAGCTTTTTTTCTCAACACTTTCACCTTTATACGAAAGAAAACGTGCTTGCAAGTGCACAAATGCATATGTTTGTAATATGGTTTTTCCCAAAACGACCTCCATCCGGAACTGTGACATCATGCTCATCATCTCCACCTCCACCCACATCCTCCTATCAACATGCACTGCCTTTCATTAGCATTCCAGCAGCAATACAATCATTTTCACAAACAAAAAAAATACAGAAAACTCACGTAGGGAACATGTAAACCTATAACGAAATTGCTGCTTCTGTATTTCTACTCGTTTCTGAGAATAAGAGAAATTCAGCATCACCCAACAATTTTTTCCGACTTTTCTCACTTAAGATCTATCAACACCTACGCTTTTTCTCCTTGAGCAATAGGATTTTAACAGTACACCACTGACCTATCGACCTGGATATGGACTGGAACAGAGAAAGCCATCGTAAACGATAAAGAACATTGGTGAGCATTCATTGGATCGGAGGAGGAGTTAAGATGCATCATCAGGTAACGTAATTCCCAACCGCATCATTTCCAAAACTGCCCCAAAATATTCAATTGGTCATAACCACTGAGCTATTGGGATTGAAAAATGTATAAATAGAGAATTTCGACTCGCTCAACTTCATCGGGGTTAGCAATGGGTTGTAGCAACAACTAGTGGCTGATGGATTTATTAGAACTTGGTGCTCATCTTGAGTAGTGAACCTTCAAATCATCAACAGAGACCTATAAAACATATATACAGCATCACATCTTTTGGTAAGTGAAACACTGGCTCAAAACAACGATACATAATGTACTTAGTGCTAATTACAGTAGTGTTGCTGAGAAACTACAATTTTATTATAATGCTTACTGTATTTATAAGTTTGATTATGAAACATAAACTTATAATACTGATTCATTTTGGAATAGAATCGATGGATAGTTGTAATAAGCAATACTTAGTATTCTTAAAATCGGTGCCACAGTATTCTTATGGAGAAAATGTAACTTGTACTTTAAAGAAAATGTAGTTTTAAACATGAAAACTTCCTCAAATGAGTAATATACTACATTGTAATATATATTTTGTTTCAATTTCTATGATTTAATTGGGCTACAGTGTAGTTCGTATTTGTTTATATATATTAGAAAGCCCGATTCGATTCTTGATTTATCCAATATTTTAATACAATCATCTGATGGAATGTATAGATTTACAGTTTTATCTTGTATTTGAATTTCAACGTAAACAACTAATTGCAGAGATTAAAAAAAAATTAAAACAGGGAATAAATTTTAAACATAAGACGATTTTGTGTTATAATGAGAAATTAAATATTGAAGCGCACTCATGTAGAAACAACTATGGTATGTTAGTGCGTTCAGAAATATGTAGGCTACACGGAATTGATAATATAGTACACTGTACAAAAAAAAGTTGTGCCAAATAACTATATCAAAATTCAACGTTATTTTCTGTCACTATCAGTATACTGTAAGTTTTTAGTTTGTTCCCGCTCTTTGAAAGATTATAAGCGGTGGGATAAAATCTGTTTGCTCCATGTTTGGCACTTTATTTTTGAAAGAAATGACCAACATCAAGAATGCGTAATGAACTTCGTAAATATTTACCTTGAAAAGTGTGTTATTTATGATGGGATTTCAACCCTCACCAATTTTCCATCAATGAGTCATCATAATAATGATCCATGCCTTTCAATAATAGCTAACCACAATAAAAAAGAATCGGTGGAAAAATAAATTTATCCTAGTGTTCCTAGCGAGAAACGTGCTAAGCATTAGTGAGAGATATCGATTATTATACAAATGTATAATAAATAAATTTATTACCTTTCTATATCGATTTCTGCATAGATTCGCTCAATTTCATTTCACTTTTTTACTGACTCTCATCATTTCACTTGATGAAATGTCCCAGAAACGTACATATTTTAATATTATAAACAAGCTGGCGAAAACTTAAAAAATCCGTAGTAAAAAGTTAAACCCTTCCAAAATAGGCTAAATCGAAGCTGCATAAACACGTTTTTTACCACGCTTGAGTACCTTAATTTTTTTTGGACGTTACTGCCATCTACCAGAGAAACTATGAAACAACGAAGTTATAAAACAGGTTTTTAGATAGTGGGTGCCACTTACTTGATATTACATGTATTAAAAATTAAACGTGCTAAGGACATGAATAATTGAGTCTCAATCTTACTCAACAACATACTGAATATTTAAAAATTACAAATACCCGTTTATGACTTAGCAGATATAGGAATTATTACAATTGTCATATTATTCCATCATTTTGCGCACCAATGCTAAGCAAGAAATAAGCATAGAATTAACATTTTTTATTACATTATTTTTAGGTAATTGCATGTCTATTTCGCTATTAGAATTCATTAAACCTCAGGCTGGTGAGTTGTTATCACAAATAAAAGTTATTTATTGCTGCATTTATATTTTATTACAGAAAAATTCAACGCAAAAAATATACGATGCTCTTACGAACGCAAATAGTCATCCTCTTAGGTAAGTGATAATATATTCAGTAATCAATTTTTTTCTGAAATGATTTATTTCCATTTTACAAGAATGTACCTGCCTACTTAGAAAAGTTTACATGCAAATGCACTATACATTATGCAAACAAGTTATAAAATGTCAACACGAAAACGACTTGTCAATGAAGACACGATGGCCTACCAGTACCTTGTCATGCAGCAAACGACAGTGAACATACATGTAGCCTTTATTTTTCGCATAACTGAATTTCTAAAAATATGTGACAGGAAGCAAAATGAAAATGACTCCCAAAATATGCCTTGTTCCGCATTTCGTATAATGTTTTTGCATGCAATGAAAAGCATTTCCTGCTTTTTAAGTCGTAACATTAGCCAATTTGATTTAATAAGGTTCAAATATATTAACGCTTATTATGTTTTCTTCTTTCAGGAATATGCGCACTTGCGTCATCATTTAGGGTAAGAATTAATTTAGATTGTTCAATTCAGTCAACACCGTACAGTATATCATATGAAGAAAATCCATAAATTGGAATAATCATAATCAGTTAAAAACAAGACATATTATTGAAAACGAGAAAACTCCTCTAATATTAAAATTAAACGTCAGTTCAAAAAGCGAGTTGTTTCGAAATATCCTTCATTTTTTGCTGACTAATGCAGTCATAGGATGGCGCCACGGTCTGAAAGCCATTAAAAGCAAATTCACCCTTCAGGGATTCATAAAGTGAAGCGTGGCTTTTGAAATAAAAAAAAAGATGGCTTTGGGCTAAACATTCTACGAGCACATTGATTGCATTTTTCGGTAATTTTAGATGATTGAAACTGCAGGCAATTTGAGGCAAAAATACTGTCAACTGAAATATTCGTTGATGTCGAT
The DNA here is from genome assembly GCA_034697705.1 of Ommatoiulus sabulosus. Lineage (NCBI taxonomy): Eukaryota > Metazoa > Arthropoda > Diplopoda > Julida > Julidae > Ommatoiulus > Ommatoiulus sabulosus. Next base: position 16,834 of record JAQGAO010000584.1, on the reverse strand, counting down.
TTCATTTTCATATTTGTATATGCGAAAATGTCTACAAGCCCACAATTCCAGGTTTATATATATATATATCTTTTAAAACCCTACATATTTTATTTTGTTCAGAGTTCAAATCCACAACAATTCTACATTTTTTTTAATCACGTTTAAAAATCGAGGAATCGATATTGTAATAAAAAATTAAAATATATACATTTAGGTATCTCAGATTTATCCTTTCAAAACTATAAAATTATAATGCATATACATGTAATGCATCATTATAATTACAGCGCATTCGATTAAACAAATCAATTTCGTATTGCAGATCAAGAGGCAATACGACATACCTGAAGAACCTGAACCAGCAGGCCCACAGCCAGGAGGCCGAGGCCCAGCCCCTACAGGCGGATCACAACCTAGCTCTGGGCAAGGACCTTCTGGACCAAGTCATCAACCAGGTTCTGGACCACAACCAGGTTCTGGACCTCAACCTGGTTCTGGACATCAGCCAGGACAAGGACCACAACCAGGCTCAGGTGGATCAGGTCCTAGTGGATCCGGTCCAGCCAGTTATCCCGCTGATGAGCCTCAGCGAGGTCCCTCAGGTGGCGCCTCGCCAACTCGCGGCCAAGGACCCAGTGGCGTTGCCCCAGAGGATGTACCTTCCGGTCCGGCGAGTTTTCCAGGCGATGAGCCCGTAGGACAGCAGCCTTCTCGAGGTCCGATAGGAAGTCAAGGTCGTGGTCCAGCACCCAGTTTTCCCAGCGGGCGTCCCAATTATCCCTCAGGCGGAAACTATGACGACGGCCGATATGATGCCGGCAAGTATAGCGGAGAGGGCAGGTTCGACGACGGACGCTACCGTGAGAGTCCTGGAGAATCTCCTGCTACGAATCTGGAAATGTTGAGGATGTCAGTGCCAGGAACCCCTGGGGAAAGTTATCCCATTTACGCCATTGTCCCAATCACTGGATTCAGCTGTTCTCTGCAGACCTTCCCTGGATTGTACGCTGATGTCGATGCAGGATGCCAGGTACGCTTAATATCACCCAACAGGTGACAGAATATTATGCAGATTTTTACTGTTTTAGACCGAGGATTCAATCTGTCAACAGCCCATAGATTTGTTGGTTAGGGTGATCATTTATGATTTCAGGGAGAAAAAGTTAATAACTACTGTATGAGAGCTTAACTAACCGATCGTTTCAAAAAATTCGATCCGGTAATAGAAAATGCTAGTAGAATATGGAAATAAACAAGTGGACGGAACCTATTATTTGGGGAAAAAAAGCCTATTACTGACAGAAAATAGAGCTTATCGTTGTTGCACAATTCATCACAGATGCGTTGTTTTGTTTCAAGGGGGTTAGAAGTCTGCCAAATGGTATATCATTGAATCCTTTCATTAGTGAGACCAGCAGTCCTTTTTTGACCACCAAAATGAGGTGCATTTCTTTGCGCATTACAATTTACAAGTACTATTATTTTATTCTCATTTCTGATACTTAGGTATTCCACGTATGCTCAGTCGGTGACCGAATGGACAGTTTCCTTTGTCCAAATGGGACGATATTCCATCAACAATACTTTACTTGCGACTGGTGGTACAACGTCGTCTGCAGCGAATCGCCTTTGTATTACGCCCTGAACGAAGAAGCTTTCAAAAATGCACCTCCCAGTGTTGCTAGTTATGGACCACCAGCTAGAACTAACTATGGCCCAACGCCGCCAAGTGGACAGTCACAGGTGCCTTATGGCCCAACTGGTCAACAACCAGGTCGGGAACAGTCTATACCTAGGGGTCCAGCTGGTCAAGCAGGGCCTTATGGACCAAGTGGTCCAACAGGACCTCAAGGTCCTCGTGGACCAGGACCTCAAGGACCGAGTGGTCCGGGTGCAGGACCTCAAGGACCAAGTGGCCCAGGTGCAGGACCTCAAGGGCCAAGTGGCCCAGGTGTAGGACCTCAAGGTCCTCGTGGACCAGGACCTCAAGGACCGAGTGGTCCGGGTGCCGGACCTCAAGGACCAAGTGGCCCAGGTGCAGGACCTCAAGGGCCAAGTGGCCCAGGTGTAGGACCTCAGGGGCCAAGTGGCTCAGGAACAGGACCATATGGACCCAGTGGTCCAGGATCCCAAGGACCGAGTGGTCCGCAAGGCCCTCAAGGACCATATGGACCTAGTGGCCCACAAGGCCCTCATGGACCAAGTGGCCCAGGCTCAGGACCCCAGGGACCTAGTGGCCCACAAGGCCCTCATGGACCAAGTGGCCCAGGACCCCAGGGACCTAGTGGTCCAGGAGCAGGACCCCAAGGACCTAGTGGGCCAGGAACAGGACCCCAGGGACCTAGTGGGCCAGGTACAGGACCCCAGGGACCTAGTGGGCCAGGTACAGGACCCCAGGGTCCAAGTGGTCCAGATGACGGGCCATATGGATCTAGTGGTCCAACTGGTCCCAGTGGTCCAACAGGTCCCAGTGGTCCAACAGGTCCGAGCGGTCCATCAGGTCCGAGTGGCCCACAAGGCCCTCATGGACCTAGTGGTCCATCAGGTCCAAGTGGCCCACAAGGTCCTCATGGACCTAGTGGTCCATCAGGTCCAAGTGGCCCACAAGGTCCTCATGGACCTAGTGGCCCAGGGACAGGACCCCGGGGACCTAGCGGTCCAGGAACAGGACCCCAAGGACCTAGTGGACCAGGGACAGGACCCCAAGGACCTAGTGGACCAGGGACAGGACCCCAAGGACCTAGTGGATCAGGAACAGGACCCCAAGGACCTAGTGGGCCAGGAACCGGACCCCAGGGTCCAAGTGGTCCAGATGATGGGCCATATGGATCTAGTGGTCCAACTGGTCCAACAGGTCCGAGTGGACCTGGTGGTCCATCAGGTCCGAGTGGCCCACAAGGCCCGAGTGGACCTAGTGGTCCCACAGGGCCGAGTGGTCCATCAGGTCCAAGTGGACCACAAGGCCCTCATGGACCTAGTGGCCCAGGAGCAGGCCCTCATGGACCTAGTGGCCCAGGAGCAGGACCTCAGGGACCTAGCGGTCCAGGAACAGGACCCCAGGGCCCTAGTGGTCCAGGTTGTTGCGGACCTAGTGGCCCTGAGTCTGGTCCTCAGGGCCCATCAGGACCATCTCAACCTAGTGGACCTGCGGGTAGTTCACCCCAGTCACCTCAAGGTGGATCCCAGCCCTCGCCAGGTGGCTCTAGTCCAAGTGGCAGAGGACCTGCTGCGTCTGGTAGCAGTCCAACAGCCAAACCTTCGACGCCTACTCCAGACGAAGACGAAAATTTGGCCATTGGATATGGTCGTTAAAATATGCATTATATTTGTCCATTTTCTTAAAAAAGCTAAGAGCTAAAAATAATGTATTATTCGTAAATTTACAGTAGTGTGTATGGAACTTGAGATCGTGCTACTGGTCATCTTGCCGTTTGAGGAATGCCCATATTATAATATATAAAATTCCGTACACAAAATGTTAATGCTAGCCTTGTACAGTATATGAGGAAGACCTGTGGTTTCATCTTAGTTCAGTTTTACAATTTGTACGTCACTGATATGATTAGGATTAAAATTTGTTGTAAAATGTATCTGTGCGCATTTAGGTTGGTCTATAATCTTATACACCTAACTGAAAATATCAGCTCTTTGATATACTGTATGTGAGATATTGACTTGCGTATCCATACCCATAAAATATTTTTTTTCTTTAAATTTTTCTTTCCATTGCAAGTTATTAAATTACTTAAGATTTGAGGTGATGGCAACAAAGAATAAATACCAAATTTTTTGTTTGGACCGTATAATACGCGAGTAGAACATCTGATGTATTCGTTATAATATGCTGTTCATGTACGACTATAATTCACTTTCATGTCCATTTCTATTTTTGTACATTACAGATATTACGATTTATTAATCTGATGAAATAAAGTGTTGATTTTGATAAAGCGATTTTTTTTTTAAATAACTAATTAATAAAACGTGAACAGATACGTGCATGATACATGCAGATCAAATTGAAACATATATAACAGGACAGTTCATTTTTACAGTTGTTAAATTACAAGTACTTTAGTCTAATATTTTACACATGTCATTCAAAATGTAATCCATATCTGTGGTAAAAATCAACGATGACATTTTCATTCGAGTAATGAATTGCAAGCGTTTCATATTAATTATTTATGAGATTTGAGCGTAAATGCAACCATAAGCGAAAACGCGCCTGCATGCAGGCAACCATTTAGGAAATACATGTATTTGTGTTAATAACAATTGTATTTTGCAGTAGATTAAATTGAATGACATACTCATCCAAATCTACAGCAAAAAAAAAAAAAAACGATCGTTATGCCTATACATACAGAAGACTTTGAATAAACATATAAAAAATCCATTGTTATGCAGTCAAATCCTTGTTGATAAAGAATTTAAGCAATTCATATTTTATTCAACGGTAGCAGTGGTGTGAAAACTGTTTATTTGAATTATTTGTGAAATTACATATCTTGCTCCAAACTGCGCATCTTTTTAAGATAATGTCAGCTTGGAAATCACAGATATGGCTAGTTGAGGTTGAAAACACTTCTAATTAAATGGAATATGAATTAGTTCTCACACCCCGGATATGGAGATAAAAACGCTTATGCAAGGTGGCAAATAACACGTATTTAGCATAATTGGAGATTAAACTGGTTTTAATTAGCGAATCAACGGAAGAAGTTAAAAATGGACGATCTAACAGTCGATTATGGCGTCCCGGGAAGATTGGTGCAACCCAGCAGGTGCGAATTGTATTATTTTATAAGTTTGCTCTGGAAGAATAAAGGAATTTAAAGGCAATGTACGGGTCAATAATAAATAAGGGAATATTTGCGTTAATCTTTCATCAAATCAAATTATTAAATTAGCATAAAACATTTAACGCGAATTCAAATTTGTTCTGGGACGTTTCTATTTTAATGATTTCATCCATGCCTTTTCCTTACGTTTACAATGTTAGTGGCAATTTAAGCAACGCCCTGCTTGGAAATCTGTGAAATCTCAGGCCATTATTAGAGCAATGATCCGAAAGAGAAATGAATTAGCTTTCATTAGACCCTAAAGTTTCCACCTGTAATAAAATAATTATTACGTGTCATACGTGAGGCCCTAATTGACATAGCTGGCTTCAAAGATGCATGATCGGATAACTACGGCAAGAGCTTGGAGTTTTAATTGATAGCATTAACTTGTCAAGCGAAGTATGAATAATGGAAGTAAAATTGGGACTATTTCCTTAATCAAATATAGCGACTCGTTAAAGTATAATTCAGTCTCCAAAAATTAAAGCAGAAATTGTTACGAATGGATTTAAATTGTTCCTCGATTTTTGTCGTATCCCAAATGAAAAAATGGGACAAATTGAATAGAAAAAAAAATCATTAAATGCAAGTTGCATAATTGCAGGTCATTTAAAATAAGCTTTTTCCCATATAGTGCCTGCTTTAACAACGTTGTAATAATAAGACATGTTTGTTCCCAAGAAAAACAGGAATAACACTCACGATACATCTCATTAATGCACGGGCAAAAATTAATTGGCGTATTAAGATATAAATCAGCTAAGTAAGGTATCCGAATTCAAAACTTAATTAATTAATGATCCTGAAGAATACTGGTCTGCCCAGAGATAAATCTGATTATTTGGATTTCAGATCGATTCAATCTGAAATTAACTCTCCTGTCTTATCTTGTATTTGTTGTTACAAGATAACGTTATAAATTATAAAAAGTACCCAAGGGGTCTTTTTGAAAATAACATGAGGAATTATGAAAACATTATTTGTTTCAGGAAATGTACTGTCAAGTTTTTATTATAATTATACATTTTTATTCTCACCGAAAGAGTAATGGTATTCTCTCATATTTTCATATAATGGCTAGGTTCAACATTTCATTTGGGAATGTACGTTATCAGCACGCATGCTGACACGTTGCTATCAGAATTATCAAAGTGAATATTTTTAATTAATAGTTTCTTGAAGGCGTGTAAATCTTATTGAAAAGCCGCACTTATTTAGCTAGATAAGAATTTCCGAAATTAAACAATACAGACCGGCGCTATTTAGTTCAATATGAAATTTGTAATCATGTTTTCCTCTATATTATAAAAATACTTACAAAATATGATCTTACAAAAACATTCTGTATAAACACGCTGAAGAAACAATATAAAGAATATTGCTCCATTTTCTATTGACATGCTTTGTAAACACGTCGTTGTAGTACTGTATAAGTCAATGAGTTTGGTTTTAAACCATAATTAAGACTGTTATAATTTGTGTCATACGACGGCAATTAAAAATACACTAAGTATTGTCAAAACTCTTAATTAAAACCCCGTATTAAGAAATAAAAACTTTCCTCGTTTATCAGAACAACGTGCCATATTCCCGGATTAAAAGGTTATGGGTCAATGAACTTTTAAGTTTAATAAGAAAAATTCCAATATATCAGTTGGAAGTTTTAAAAATAACTTCAGTGCAAAATATGAATATCAACCCCACTTTAAAAATAACGATTTTTTTTTTATTTTGAGATAAATCAAATCTTAAATCATGGTGAAGCGTAATAATGCATTATGAAATATTAAGTGACAATACTGTCATTTAGCAGAAACTATGGTCGATTAAGATGTGTCGTTTTTACTGAAAATAGAGCTCATTTAGCAATAATTACATGTAATTACCTGTAATAGTGAGGTTACGATATTGTAAAAACAATTCATCAAGCGTATACACACTGTATTAAAATATATTAAAAAAATTTAGGACTACGACGAGTGTTAATGTGTTATTGTTTTCTGTATGCTTTTGAAACGCACATCTACAGCTAAAAATCAGATTTTTCCTCAGCACCATCTGCAGGTTTATTTCCCAATAGCCGCACTTGAATGATGGAGAATTGCAAGTGTGGTTTGTTATAGAAATGGTGAACATGATAAGCAAAAAAATCCACCATCCGGATGTAAAAATAACATAACGATAGCTACAACTAGGTTCCCCTTCACAAATGGCTTCATTATTTAATTTTTGTTTCAAAATGAACGAATTTCTTAAATAGATCATTCTCATTGTTAAATAATGTTACCGTAATACTTAAGGTAGTTATCAAGCCGAGTGTCTAGTGTTTTTCTGTCAAAATTTTGAAAAATTGACCACCCAAGTCAGAGATCACATCGCTCGAATTATGTGGGCATCTGAAAAATGCTCATTGTTCATTTGTTAGCCATAGCGCACAGTTAGACATCGTGTTTTGATTAATGCTATACTGCTATTCTGCGAGAGAGTAATTAGTTACAGACCGCTAAACTTCCTTACAATGGCCATTATCAACACCACCGCACCATGGATTTAAATGAAACGATTTAATACGTAGCACCTAATTAAATTTTTATATAAGCACTTCCATGCAAATTTAAATTGGGGGAACCTTAATGGTTGGAAGGCCATTCAAGTTATAGAGATTAAAATAAATACGTTGAATCGTAACGCGTTAAGGATTTCAATATATGCTTTATACTGTATGTCGTTCTTATAATTAATATTCCAGTTATTGCATTTATAAGCGACTATACAGACCAAAACATTAAATAATGTACGTTTTCCACTATAGAAAATTTTCCCGTGAAAAGTATACCGTAAACAATTGTGTAAGGTATTACACACATAGTAGATACTGTATACTAAAACAGAAGTGGTGCTCAAGTGGTACTTAACTTCACGCAGTCGTGAAGATATGGAAATAAAATTGACACGCTAATTGGTTTAAAAAATTCACTCAAAGTAATTGCTGTTTTTAAAATAATTAATGCATTCTGTTTGCAAAAGAACTTATAAAAGTGTCATTCGTAAAACGTCTGTCTGAGTTCCCCTAGTGTGACCTAACAGGAATAAACAGACTATAGTTTCATTAACTAACCCGATATCCTTGTTCTGTATACGGCTTATTTACACGATCATAGCAAGAAAGTGGATTTAAGTCTATTGAAAATTTCAAATCAGATCCTGCAAATACATACTGTAGTTAATAAAGTTTTCAACTTTTCAAATAACTTTAACCAATTTAACCTTTTTCAAAACCACTTTACATGCATAATGGATGTACATGTACATATTACAAGCGCATATCTAATGCATATAATTCAACCAGAATATGATTTTCTATGCATTGGCTTTTAACATGCTTAGAACTTGAAAAAATTACAAAAAAAAGTACAATACATTGAAGTAGAAATCCATATTTACAAAATATTTCAAGGATATGCTACAAGTAGTGTTTAATAGTGTATCTAATAATGTTGTCAAAATGTTTTTCTAAGTCATTGTCGAACGAGTGAATTAAGCATCCATTATATATTTTGTGTAAAGAAGCACAAAAATTATGCAAATTTGATTAATTCAAAACATTTTAATTATTTCAAGACTTTATTTATGAAATAATAAAACCATGCAGCCAGTATACTGTGATGCAGCTATTAAAAATAATTTTACAGACTTTCCATTTTTGCTGGTACTAACTGGCTAAAATTATACACCATTAAAGTCTTCGCGTTATTAAAATATAAACATAATTACACAAGGGGCCATGGCCAAAAAAAAATGTCCATGATCAGAAAAACAATGCAAGTATTCTAGATTCGAGTCATAATTAGTGCATATTGTTAGGCATATTTTAAACCACCTAAGTTGATCACAAAAGTGACCAATTAGTGTTTTTATTCTATATAACTTGACCAAACCGTATTTTACTGCGTAGGCAGGACCATGCTGAATGCAATGTACAGTAGAGTGTATATAAGTTTAAATGTAACGAAATTGGCAACTTAAATTTGGGTATAATGACAGTGACCCAGTGGATTACATACATGTAAAGTATATTTTTAAGCCTGTTGCTTAAACGTTTTATTCGATCAGCGTTATAGCGGACGTACAAATCTTTAAATTATACATTACGTCTTGGGTTAAGCAAAAAAAGAGCTAATACTCGAAGAAACACAAGTTTTACTTTGATATTCAAAAAACGCTTTTCTAAAAAGCAATTATTTAAAAAAATCCAATGCTTCCGTTTACTTTGAAACATAAAACGATAGAAATACACGTATGTAATCTCGAAAATAACTGAAGACATCTTATCTCTTCAAGTTCTATTTGTGATTTAATTCTTAGTAATATTAGAAGAAGTAAATGAGAAAAAAAAATTACTTTCAAAATTAAATACATTTGCACTTAAGCAATAATTTTCCTTGGGTGAAGAACGAATTTCACCAGCACATGTACATTCGTATGTAAAGTCATGCTCACCTTATATCGTTATTTCCTTTGCTGTATCTGTTTTAAGAACAAATCTAAAGTGATTTCAAAGATGTAATTTTGATCATTGTCAGATGCCTTCTTGACGGCAGAAATCTAGGTCAAAACTGACAAAATCTTCACATACTGTTGGTAGCTACTAGCTAGACACATCTATAGTCCTTCAAAAAGTCCGTGTGCATGTTTGCAAAACGTAAACTCAAGGATTGCATTTACAGTATGATTAACGTCTTCAGTCAACCTTCTATAATAATCTTTATCTTAAAATTTGGTGAAAGTTGGATCTTAATTCTTTATCAAGCGCATGCCCCTCCAGCGTTTTGATCTTGTTTTCAGGCCAAACACCTTTTGGCGACATTTGTGGTCGCCTACATTGCGCTCATGAAATAGCACGTATACGTTTACAGAATAAAACAATATTAACACCATGGTGGCACGCGTGATAAGTGAATCCATATATAGCAATTTTTTATTTTTAGATAATGCATTTTTTTCTATTTTGCCGGTCTATAATCAATAAAATTTTAATAAAACAAAATTATACCCTGTTTTTTACGTTCGGCTTACTCGCGGTTGCATGGCCCATGAAGAAATGGAAATTTCGAGTGCCCAGATGACCTACTAAAATTCATAATAGGAAAGTACTGTGTATTTAAAAAGGAAAAGTCGCGTGTGTGGTGGATTATGCCTTGGTAATGTTAGCAATTGGGCACTCGAAAACATTCTCAGGAATAGAATATGCCCCTTTTTATAGCATTAATCCTTAATAAATAATAATTAAGCGTAATAAAGTAATTGAAAATATGCCAGGAAAGCTATATTTAAAAAAAGCAAACAAAAGAAACAGCTACCCAGCTTTTTATCAAATCATAGATGACGATAAAACATTCCAAACTTTTGTTTTTGTGTTGCATCACGAGGTTTATACAGTACATATCTATCGGATAAACAAGAAACTCTGAAATTTTCAATGTAGCCTGCATGTACATCAAATCATGCTAGTTCATTAATAAATAAGTAAAAGGGTTGAATTCACATTGTGCATTTGAGCACACTTTTTGCTAAATACCAGCATATTCATAGTAAATGTACGTAATTTTAGAATATTCCGTACCCGTTAAAAGATAATTTGTTTTGAAAACAAAAAAAGCAAATAAACTTTCTACAAAATTAATGTACTAATCTCAGATAAGGAAAATCCATAAGATACACGCATTAAAAAACTTTTTTTCTAACAAAATATAACTTCTGCAAAGGTTAAATCTGTAAATATGCATGCATATGCAGATAATGCCAGTGCATAAACCGAAATCAACTAAAAAATGCCTTTTTCATTTGCTTGCCTGCTTAAAAAACAACAATAAATACATATATCGCTTCCTTACTATCTTTAAAACCAAAACTGCGGAAGTTGATAACTGCAATCAGGGCAGATCGTATGTCAGTCAACAAATACTAGCTCGATAATATAAACAGGCAATCCATTTTTTTGTAGTTATATTGTTATACAGCACTAAATGTATATCAGGCACTGGAGTTCGGGAAAGGCAATATATGTATGCAAAACGGTGGTTTGGTTGCTTTTATCCGTACTAAAATTATCTCCAAATATATTCTATACATATCGAGAGGTTTTTATACTCATATTCTGAGTGAAGTTAAAAGTGAAATGTTTACGAAAATCACTTTTCAAAATAATCACGTTTTCACAAGGCAATGCGAATTTAGATGGCACGACAAACCAGTTTACGAGGCATTATGCAGTCCATTTTCTAAATGAAGATCAGAATTAATTATTACACAGTTACTCGATCCCTTTAATCTGATAACAGGCTTTCCTTGAATATACCATCAGAAAACACGCGGTGGCGGTATCTTTGGTAATAATTGATTAGTCAAGACATGTTTCTATCTGGCCACTGAATAAATCGCATTTAAAATGCGGGTGCCAATTTGTAAAAAAAAATATATAATCTTAAATTTAGATTTCATGGTGGCATTTCTTATTTTCAGGGCAACGAGCAATTTTTTTTTCAGAATTTCACTCTTCTCAATCCTCAATTTGTTATTTTTTTAGCTAGGGGCTGAAACTTGACGACGCGTAAAATTATAGAAAATTACAACAATTTCACGATTCATTTTGCCTTTCTTAGCATATAGAGTTATCGATGTGTCCACCTAAAGGCGTATTTACGTTAATTCAAAATTATCAAGAAAACTGCAAAATGCAGAATCTGTGGTGTGTAATTGCGGCGAAATTACGATCATGAAATTAAATTTAAAAACAAAGAAATGATTGGTTTACTGATTTCAGATATTTCTAAAATTCCTTAGAAATGAAAAGAATTACGCACACCGAACTCGCAGTTAATTAAGCTGCATCACAGCGGCATAAATATTTGTAGAAATGTTCATCATTTGGAATGTAATTGCATTCTGTGGTAATTGCTAACTAATGGAATCTTAATTACTTTTAATTTGTTATGCTTGTAAAAGCATGAAAAACGTATGCGTAAAATCCAAAAATGCGCAGACCAATTTACTTTTGGTTTGTTATAAGAGAATTCTCTCTATCTACAGTACATTCAACTAAATTCAACAACTTAATCAGAAATATCGAAATTTATAGTAACGAAAAATTTTTTTCATAAACATCTTCCAATGATTTTTTGTTTGAACAAAGTTGAAAACAGTTAAATTCAATGTTAAACATGCAGCCAATTTCTAAAACAGTAAGGGTTATACTTTTTCATTCATTAAATGTCCATGGTGAACATCATGGTAAATCACATCTAATGTAAATCTTCCCAATTATTGCAAATCACACATTCAAATCAGCTATAAATCTTACATTTGAAATTCAGTAGAAATTAGTCAAGCTTAATCAAAACATATAGGCCTACCTAGCTGTATACATCCTTAATTTCTATTTACGAGCGCTAAACACGCAAATCACATGAACTGCTGTCATTTCTCTAATAAGCAGGATTATGCGGATTATGTTAACTTTGTGTTTTACAGTACAATATACAGTATGTACATTCGAAAATCAAATAATACGTACAGTAAACTTTCGTATATCATTTACAGAAAGCGTACATGGATAATTTACATGCATTGGACTAGGTGAAAAGTACATGTTGCAAATTAAGATACCATTCAAAGTTCTGCCAACTTGTCCACATGTTTTTCTTGAGAATTTGGTTTCTGGAAGGTTCGAGGGACATTGCCACAATACAGTATATCCAAAGCCAAAATGTAATCCTCACTCTGTAAACTGGGCGGATACACTTTCCAAAGCAATGTACAAAATTGCTTGGAAGGAAGACACCAGCGCCCAAACAGAATGAATTTGAAATAAACCAGATGAGGGATGACAAAAAACGTGACCAGGATGCATTGACGAGAATCGCAATGAGCTGCCATTGTTGAAATAAAAAAGCGTCTGTAGGAAAAAAAAAGACCGGCCACTTACAGTTATAATTTTTAATATAAATTGTTAGCATTCATGGATGGAAGCTTCCTCGACGGCCATTAACACTAACTTTGGCATCTAGCTATTATATGCATGAGGAAACTGAGCATTTTCATTTTGGCCTTTTTTGTACGTACCAATGCGAGGATATAGCATTTTCAGGTTTTTTTCCTGCATTATCTTTTATCATTTTTTGGGCAGGGAAGTTTTTGACCAAATCTTTCCTTTTGTTAATTTATGATTAAATATTCGCGCTTTTCGAGCATTCCATCTATACTGCGACAATATAGTTATATATTTATTTTTTGTATCAAACAAAAACATCAATAGGTGGATGATTCTTTACAAAATGTTGCTGAGTCTATCATAACGGCACGATGTTACAAGTTTTGCCACACCTTTGGATTTGGAATAATAAATGAAGAGGTATAAAATTGTACTTGTAGTAGCTGGCTCGTAGATATTGTTGGCTTCTGGGCTTTGCATTTATTTCGGCCATAAATACATGTACAGTATAGTGAAAATTACCAAAACTTTAAAAAAAAAATCCACACAGAGAAATACGTGGTTTATCGATTGAAAGCGATTGGTTTCTAATTGAACGATAATTGGAGAACGTATAACCTATCTCTGAAAAGGTATTAATTTAAAAGGTAAACATTATTAAAAACATATTAAAAGGTAACAATTATTTTGTAGGGATTTACATTAATGATCATGCCATATCCCTACTTTTAGAAAGAATACATGTATATTCTTGTAATAATAACCGATTCTGTATAGTTAAACCAATAATGTAAATCTTACAAGATAAACATGAAAGTGCAAAAACATTAAAAATAGTTGAACCGGGATAAAAAAAAAAACCATTAAAACTAATGACTGCATATTATTTTATTCCATCTTCCAAAAAATATATTGAAGTAAATACATGTATATACAGTAAATTATTGAATAAGATATAGTCGTGCTTAAAGGTATTCGTATCATTCTTTTGTAAGTTATTTTTTTAAAAAAACTCAAAGCTAATTTAAATACTCCCTAATTGGAATATCACGTTAAGACCACCCGTTTATGAAACGTAACTCCTAATTATAATTAAAGACTGGAGTGCTACCGGTTATTAATACTTTAAAAAAGCAGGCAAGAACACACGAAGATGTGCGGAAGTTAAGTAATTTTTGAGGAATTTTAAGACGTAGGAAATGTTTTAGGGAAAACTACAAAATACTGCATGAACATAATGAATGAAGTTTTATATGATCTTTTACCATAATTTTAAGTAATAATATTTTAGATTAGGCACGTTTAAATGTAAATGGTCCGTGGGATTCGCGGATTAAATAAACTTTTCCTTTAGACTGATACTATGCAACACATATCCTGGTACACAAATTTGATAGTGTACATTTCTAACTTATTCGCTATACCTGTTATTTTAGCAGTCTAAATATGGTTACAATAATGAAATAAAACGTATTCTGTACATAAGATGAGTGGAAAAGTAATAATAAGCTTAAATGAACTTCTTTTATGGAGAATCAGTGACCCTTTCAATTCTTTTCATATGATGTTCACTTTTTACTCCTTTGTCCAACTATAATTTCCAAAGAGGTTTTGAACTCTTAGAGAAAATGCAAGCTTAACATGCAAAGTGAAGCCTGTCAACTTAAGCCTGTCACTTTAAATTAGCACAACAAGAATGAAAATTCTCGCCTTTATGTCTATAAGAATACGCCCTAAAACAGATAATTTCTGTCAACAGATCCTCTTATAAAAGCTTATTAAGTTTATCAGGTCCATAACCAGGATATTTTGGGTGGACTTAAAGGCACCATTAAGTGAACTACAATCGACGACTAAAGTATTTTATACTCCAATTAAATTTACAAAAACCCTAACATTCAAAATAAATTGATAATTACTAAAGATAATAATTACTTGATTTTAAACAACACATTGATAACAAATGTACTTTTACGGCTATACTTAATTCAATAATAAAAAAAAACCTTTTAATCTTGTTTTTCAAATCTAAAAAATGTAATTACATTTTCGTCAAGAAAGTTTCATTAATAACATACGTTATATACGTTTTATAAAAAAAGTCCACTTTCCAAACCATGCACTTGTTTTTCTAAAAAATTGTGATTCAACATTTGAAATCGTCATTGAATATTCTAAGCTCATGTCAATGTAAATTCCTCCATTTTTCATAAAAGAAACTACGTTAATTCCGAAAAGAATATATTTCAGAAGTAACTTTTTAAAAAACCCACTTTTACTTGTTTTAGAAATAAAATAATAATATGAAAAAAATTACAACCAATTGTCTTCAGTCTGCTTGTTCTAGCATTAAGTGACAAAATTTCTTGTTTTCTAACAGAATTCAGTTATTTAAAATAGCTCGAGATTTTATTATCGCTAATTAATATTTGCAAACATAAATTCACGGCATTCCCAAGGTAATTCTGGACGCGTGTTCCAAATTAAGAAAGGCCTTATAATAATCTTTCAACTTGAGTGAATTTCAATCGAAACTTTCGGCTTGCAGGGTTCCGTTGGAGGCAGGACCGAGTAATTAGCATAAGTGGATCTAACCTATCGACCCAGTTGCCTATAAATAATAACAGCAAACCGTTCGCTCGAATGGCCATTCCCAGCCTGGCAAATTGTACAATGCCACTCGAATGGCAAGTTGTTACCCATCCAAGTCGTCCTACATAGAAAAGTGGGCGCGGATTTCGGACGAAAGCAGATCATAAATAAATACATGGCAAAGGCACATCTCGCCTTCATTCTTGCAACAACATTCAGTCGAGGAGGAGCATCCAAACCCTCTCAAGAGACAGAAAAAAAAGGATATATTCACTTATGCCATGTACAAAGCCATAAGGAAAATGTCATAAACACACGTGATGAATGACCACAAAAAGGACTAGATTCCACAATATTATTCGAGCACCGAGAATATACTATGGAAAAACTGCAATGTCTTTTAGCTGATGCAGTCCATCCTCTACAGCAGACAGTATAGATCAAGGAACCAATCCTCGATAAGAAACTAATGAAGAAACTATTGGTGTACTATTGGAAACGAGTGGAATTCGGAGAGTATACTCCCAAGAAAAAGCAATTTACCAACGTGTATGCAGATAGTAAGCAGATAGTGTGGTGCAGATAGAACTGTTGGGAAAGTTCATTGGGATCATTCAAGGTATGTGTAACAATGATGAACGAAGCTCTTACTTTAATCGATGGATCTGCACATTTACAGTTTGTGCATTTACGTTTTTGTGCTAAATTTATTTCCACAATTAGAATTTTAAAAAACTACTTTGTAAATATAGAGTAGGAATTTGGTGTGATAATGAATCTTTAACATCTTGAACTACATGCTGTTGTAAACAAATGTGTAGATCACTGGATCTTTACTATAGTGTAAATCAGTTGTTATCAAAAACCAAGTATCTATCTGGTGAATAGAAAATATCTTTCCATATAGCAACTGCAGATGAAGAATGGGAGACCTCCATACAATGAGAAATAATTAGAAATAATATAAATCTAACTCTAGCCCCCCCCCCCTTCCCAGTTTACTTTCATCCAATAGATAATTGAATTTTTTAAGAGTTAAAACGATTCGGTCACTTAATATTTTTGCGATTAACAATGAAATTGATTTATGCAAACGTTATTTCGAATTAGTTTTTGGTGGTTTTGATTCCTACAACAAGGAATAGCAATCAAATCAAAAATATTATTTAAAAAAATTATTCAAAATGTTCCGATTGTTAAAAATTTTTTTTGTGTGGTAATTTTACACTATCCCGTGCAAAAATCAAACACAAAAACATGTACGTTCAGGTAAAACAAAAATTTTGTTTCGAGAGCCAGATTCATCAAGCTGGTCATACACGAGGGAAATTATATCTGGAAACTTGCCAATTTTAGGTGTGTCCGAAAAGTCAAGCGCATATTTCTGAGCATTTTTTAGTTTTTCACATTAGAATTCACATTC
>JAQGAO010000583.1:0-32197 GCA_034697705.1 Ommatoiulus sabulosus | reverse complement strand
CTGCGTCGCCTTCCATATTTAGCTGACCTGCGTTGTTGTCCAGGGAGTACGAAACTCAAATTTCTGCCTTGTAGAATTCTCCGCCTTCGTTTGCCACATGTTAGGCCTAGTTGTGACACTGGCCGCTTCCACTGCGTGCTGAGCCCATAACCTGATGAAATTCAGGTAGATGCGTGGAATTTATTAAGCAAATTTTAATGACAGGACTAACTGATTAATTCTACAATTACATTTACGAAAGTGTAAACCACAAAGGTATAAAATTAAACTTATTCTTCACCACGTGTTGGAGGCGAATCTCCTAACACGTCCGCCCAGTTTGAGCAGCAAAATCCGAGAGAGGAACATAGGCAGCAGTCCCCTTTTAATATCCCCAAGAAGCAGGGTATTAAAGTGGAAAAGGTAAAACGATCATCTCCTTTCGATCCCCAAGAAGCAGGGTATCAAAGTGGAAGAGGTAAAACGATCCCATCCTTCGATGCCATAGATTCCACAAGCCTGTGATGAATAGCGCACCTTCAACAGAATTTTATGCAAATTAGGCGCATTTTAAAGAACATTGAATTGTCTATAAATCATATTTTTCCGATTTTAAATCGGAAATTTGGTTTTGGAAAAAAACACTGTTTTACTCGATTCCTGCAGGTGAGTCGAATTTTTTGCACTCAAGTGTAGGATTGGAGGATAAATCATGATGATAATTATGAATATTGTGTTTGTTTTAATTTTTTGATTGAATTTCTCATAAATGACATTTGTTTTAGGCCTGAAAAATGACCAATAAATGACGTCATTTGGTTAGTCTAAGAGGACGTCATTTCAGGTACCAAAAGGACGTTTTTTTCATTCTGGAAAAAGACCGGAAAAGTCATCCTTAAAAGTACCAAAAGGACGACTTTTTTGATAAAAAATGACGTCTTTGGGACCACCAAAAAGATGCCCTCAGCCGTGACATTATTCACCTAAATGTAGGTCCTCAAACTGGTACAGAGGGCGAAATATGCGACGTTTTCGGCACCAACTAAGGACATCATCTGCACCAAAATTGCTACCTGAGACATAGTTGAAAACTTAGCTAAGTTTAAACCCGCCCAAACATTATCTAGTTTGGATAATAAATAGGAGCATTTTAAAACAACTTTAACCAATGGTTTGGACCTTTTTATTCCAAAAAGTTAGTCTTCTCTAACAATGAGCCGTTGTGGTACACTAATGAAATTCGACGAGTCCTCAGACCGCAACGAATAGTTAGGAACAAGCTACGGCAAGGAGCAAACACTACATTAAAAACAAAATTTACCAAATTTCGATCAGAGCTTAATACAATCCAATCCTATTTTTTTTGGAAATATGCCAAATCCTTGGGAAAATAATAATCATGCTGGTAATGTCTTGATTAACAGTAACAAACAAGCTGGTATTAGTGAAACAGCTACAGCCAGCATGCTCAATTCCGAATTTCAAAGCATGTTTACTATTGAGGATGGAGGCTTGCCAGCAGAACTTCCTATGCTAATTACACACAAACGTTTAGTGGACTTGGAGTGCTTTATCTCCTCTTATCACTTAATGTAAATAAATCACCAGGACCTGACAAACTCTCACGTAAAGCTCTAAAAGAATTATCCCTCGAAATAACCTCATTCCTAACTGACTTATTTCAACATTCATTAGATTCTCGAATTGTTCCACAGGAATGGAAGGATGCATGCATCTGTTCCATTTTCCATCCGAGCATGGGTCTGTTTTAAACGTGTAATTTGGCTAGTAATTCAAGTATGGTAGAGGGAATCTTTAGACGTAACCACCGAGGTGGTAGAACCTGTCATTCCAATCCACTTATGGAACTCCGAGCCCATTCGGATCCATTCTATTGGTGTTATTTCTTGCATGCCATTAGACGTTGGAACTCTCGTCCAAAGGATAGGCTGGATAGCCTTAAGCTTCACGAAATTCAATTTTGCAATGATGTTGGGGTCCACACTAGTGCAGTGGCAACTACCGAATAAGTTGGGTTGATGGATTCTCTTATCCCCCCCCCCTTCCCCCCTCATCACCACATGGTATTCGTTTACTGAGAGTAGGGAATTGAATTAAAGCACGTTTGTTCGATTCTTGGTTGCAAAATGTACGGTCGTTCTTGGTCATGGCCCGTGTTGACCCCTGCGCCCTTAAGACACCATTACCAACCAACCAACCGTTTTTGGTTGCACAATTTGTACGGTTGATTTTTAAACACGTTTGTTCGATGCGGATGAGGGATCGGAAAATTTGCATAACACGGACTGAGGTGGTTTGATTGAAATCGGAAAAAAGTCGATGCAGCCGTTTTTCAGCCTTTGCGCGAATTTCTGCGTTCGTTCTGGCGACCTTGGCAACGACTCGAGCGTTTAGTAATGTGTTGCTTTGTGGGGGTCATCGCATTTGCTGAAAACGAAATTTTGGGCTTTACGATGGTATTTCTCAAATATATTTAAAGGTGACGATGTTTTCGCTTTCGCTGCAGCGCCTTTTCGCGTGTCGAGATTTGTTGCCAATTGGCCTAAAATCTGACCCCGAAATCCTTACCAAATCTGCGAAATGAGGCAGTTGAAGGCGCCATGTGCGTACAGGAATGCCGATGGCGCCTGATTTACACGCCAATTTCTACGAGAAAACTCATAAACTGGGCTCGAGGCACAAGTCCTGGCCAGAAGATTGTGGCATGCTTTTATGAAACCACTTGGTTTTCCCTAAGCTCCTCATACCGGCACATTTTATGACACGAGGCTTGGTCAATGACCACAATACCTGTTCTGCAGAAATGTATACGCGATGGGACCAATGGAAGTCAAATTCTTCAGTTTCTTTTGTCAGCACGGTCGTTCGGTTTTAATTAGCCCTGTCAGGCCATTGTTGTTAAAACGGTCCCAGCTCAAGACTGATAATCGCTTAAATTTGTGATCGACTTTTGTTTCGCTCCCAACTGCCAGAGGTGATCTAGCCGTTGAAAACATTCTCTGCGTTAGTTGTTGTTGTAGTCTCCAATTTGACGCGTTGCTCGCTCACTAAATGGCGGTTATGTAGCTTGCATCGAATCGATTTCATCGTCTGTCAAGTGTTTATGCATGTTGCTTTTAGTCTGACATCGTTGAATTTAGAAACAAAGATGGCAGCCAAGGAGCCGCATGTTGTAATCGACCTCTTCGAGGTTCTGATCATGTTTTTATGCTAGAATTGAGAAACCACTTTGTAAAAAATCGTCTTGTGCCAACTCTGAATTGAGTTTTAAAATTCTTCTTTTGGCCGATCATGTTCCAATTACTGTATGGGAGAAGTTGGGCTAGTTCCTGTCTGGAAATTCGTGACTGCACTCCTTCGTATATCTTCCGGTTTCATCTCATGTATCGCCTCCATTACCTACCCCAGACACCCTTATGACGGTATATGGCCTCGGGCATCGTTTAACGAAATTACTAAGCTGTCAGCATGGCTATTTGGCTGGTCCGCATTTTGGCTATCTGTCAGTTTTTTGGTAGCTTGTGCTAATCACGCTGCTGGAATGGCCAACTCTCTGGCCTTAAGGGTCCCATTGCAACCGCTTCAAAAGCGCGAAAATGACCGATGCTGATGAAGAGTTAATTCTAAATGTACATGTAATTGTGAACGGCAGGTTTGTATCCACTCCTGATTTTAGGCAGTCTTGATCCGGGTAACCTGATTGTAACCCAGTGAAATAAAATAACCCAGCTTCTTGAAATTCAGATTCGACCAGCTGCTGTTTCTTTGGATGCATGCGCATTTTATTGAACTACACAATCGAAGAAATGTGTGGCATTCTTTTGCGTTGAAACGGTGTGATAACTGGCCGGATTTACCATTTTTATGTATGTACTGTACATATTGCTTTCTGAAAAGTCAGGACAAATAGTAACTATCTGAAAGTGGCACTGCATGTCCATGAATTAGAAACAAATCTACACTGGGATTGGATTATGAGATGATATCAAGACCAGTTTTTTTGCAAAACTAAATTAAAATGTTTAAACATCTGTACATAATGTACGTCTAGTGATGTCTGGCTTAGTCCGTGAAAGCGTGAACTACCACAATTTCCAGTAAATTATGAATACAATGCGCTCACAATTATGCAAACTATATACCAGTGTTTTGAATATCGGCGGGATACAAATACTTTTTACAGAAACAAAAGAAAACGCAGTTTTACATAATTATGTGTGTAAAGTAAAACGAAACTAAAAATTACATCGATGAGAACAAAAATTATGAGTTGTACTGAGAAAAAGGGTGGTGGGGAGTGCTGGGGTTTGTATCATAGTCGTGGGCACACCGTGCAGTCTGTGCTAACGTAAGACGTTGACTATTGCCATTGGAAGTTAAGACCCTTGAGTAATCTTGACAATTACTACCTTGTTGTTTTGTATACAAGATTATTTATGTGCATAGCTGTCGTCTTTGAAAATGAGCCACATGTCTTTTAAATTAAGAGCGCAAACGCTTTAAACAAAGTGTTAGGGCTCCCTGTGCTAATTAGTAACATCTTCTGAAGCTATCTGCTTTCTGTTAATTCCCAGGTTTCTGAGGGAGATTCTGAGCCATCAACGGAAAAGCCTGGTAAACACAAGTTGGATGAGGACAAAGATGAAGTGGCAAAGGAAGCTGCCCCTGCAGAAAAGAAGGCCAAAACTGAGGAGGTGAGCGAGAGTAAAAATGCTAAAGAAGAGGCTAAACCAGAAGCCGATAAAACTGAGGAGACCACAGACAAGGCTGAAGATGAAACCAAAATGGAAGCTGTTGAATCCGAAACTGCTGCAACGAAGGAAGAAAAAGAGGTAGCTGCCAGCACGACTGAAGAGAAAAAAGAGGAGAAGAAATCATCATTCCAAGGTACGTTATTTTTATGCTTACATCTTGATGGCTGTTTAGCAATCAGGCGCAATGAGAATGGCCTCAGCATTTTCATCGTGTAACTAGTCGTATGTGTTGTCACTTTAAAATTCGCTTCTTGTTTCACTTCTAAGCCCTTTATAGAAACAAAAACGCAATTTTCGACCCATGTGCTTCGATGATAACAGATATTTGCAATAGAACGTTCAGATTTTTTAACGAAATCAATAAAGCTTGCCACCAGTGGTTGAATGTGAAAGGCAAGTATTTTGCATGCTTCTGCTGCATTACAATGACTTCTGAAATAAGGAGGGCTGTAACAAGCTGGTTGAATTTAGTCTTCATACTCAGCATTCTTCACCTGGTGGTTTAGTTGCCTGTGTTGTCGAGCTTTTCTGTGAAAAGAAATGCAATTTTGAATCAACAGCATCTTGACGAATTATTTTCCAACTACTGTTTAAGCAAGCATTCAACACCCCCTCTTACAGTGAAGCCAGAAGTAAAGGCCAATAGATGGCAAACCTCACAAAACTTGTGGATTTCTTGCTTGTATCACAAAGCTGCTAATACGAATCGGATTTTGCATGAATTTGGGTTTTTTGAAATTGTGGTGAAGGTACAAATGCTAGAAATTTCTGAAATGTGCATCAAAATCTAGGTTTAAACTACTGCCAACTAAAATCTTTCAAAACCAAAATGTGCTCGGCCTGCTCTTCCGTGTATTTTTTTTTGGTGAGTAAACAAAAGTTCCCACGGCGTTTGGATGCATGAACGAAGGATGTCACCAATTGTGGTTTAAAACTGCAGATCGATTAAAAATGTACTGATTGTACTCTGATCTCTTAATGGAAATCCATTTCATTGTTCATAATTATTCACTAGTTAAGACTAGTTATGTATCTTACAAAATGTAATTAGAATTCACACATTGCAACAAGATATGTTGTCTCGTTTAGACGGTGATAAGAAAGAAACTGCGGCCGAGGAACCTGCTCCACCGGCTAGCGAGAATGTGACCAACGGTGATGATGGCGATAAAAAGTCTGAGGAAGCCGCACCTGCCCCCGTTGAGCCGAGGGTGAATGGCAGTGCCAGCGACGATGCAGCCACGACAAATGAGGAAGAACACAAGACAACTGACAACGGATGTGACTTGGATGGTAGCATCATTTTTGCCTCTCTCGGTGTGAAGGTCCCTCGCCGTTGCGTGCCAAACTCTGAGTTGAATGACAATGTTGGCAAGGATCCCTTCACGGTTGTGTCATTCAACTTGGCCGAAGAAGACTGGACTGCTAAACACCAAAACTTGGTGAATGAGGTGTTGCAGTTGTCGCCGTCGATTCTCTGTTTGCAAGAGATCGATGAAGTGTACTTCAAGAGTTTGCTGGATTCTGCCCTCAAGAGTCACGGCTACATGGGACTTTATAAATCTGGAAATGCATCTGCAAAGGGCTTGGCCACATTTTATCTCCTATCATCATTCGAAATCCTTCACCAACGAGAGTTTGAAGTTCACGAGCTCTTGGAAAAGGTCAGTTTCATTTGCAGTCATAGGTTTTTCAGATAGATTTTATCTGCAGATTCGTTTTGGAGAATTGTCTTATCATTTAACCTAACCAAATCTGTAAACTGGGCTATCGATGACCTTTGTTGGCGAACAAGTTTTTACCTTTTTTAAATTCCCGCTGCAAAACTTTGTTTTTAACCATTCCTTTTATTAGGACGTTGAAAATACAAATCTCGTGGATACCGAAAAGGAAGCACTGAAGTCTTTCCTGCGTTCTCCGGCACCAGTACTAATCACCAAACTGAAGGCTATTTCAAATGGCAAAACTGTAACTGTTGGTACAGTAAATTTACCCAGTGAAGATGACACTGTCCTAGCCATCCAGGTATGAATGCCTTTTGCATGTGCGTCTCTGACGAGAAGAAAAAAAACTGCTACTCTAAATACCAAGATTATAATTCTTCATAAAAATTGTTACGTTATAGGTGGCTGCAGTTCTGAGAGAAATCCATAATATTGGTGAAGGAGCAAACAATCCTCACGTGCTGTGTGGGTCGTTTAACCTCGCTGATGATTCAATCGTTTATCAGCTATTGCGTGACGGCATCCTGAAAAACGAAATTTTAGATGAGATCAAGAAAAACGCTAATGTACCTGTTCCAGAAAAGGAAGTGAGTGAATATTTGTGACGCCCTAAATATAAATTCTGTAATGTTCAATTCATTAAGTTTGTGTTTCGGTTTATTGTTTAGTTTATCGTTGAAAAAATTCTCAAAGTAGCTTTGTTACCACAATTTTATCCATATAGTGTATTAATTTACTGTTCGAAATAAATTGGAACAATTTAAATATCTGAAACCTGACTGGTATCAGCTGACTTCAAATTTAATGCTTGTAGAAATAACACTTTTTTACCTAATTACCAACTGGTGAACGATTTAGCTAAGTTTAAAGCTCTTGTTTAATCTTTTTTTTCTTTCCTTGTACAGAATGCATCTCTGGCAAAGCTGCTGGAACCTTGTCTGCAGCATCCTTCATCCAGCCTGAAAAGTTCTTATGGGAGCATTCTGGTAAAGCTTACTCTGTTTTTGTTTTACTGTGCTCGGCTCTCTCTCTCGTCTACATCCAGAAACATAATCTGTACTTTTTGGTAATTTCCAGGGTCACGAGTTGAAGTTTCCAGATAAAACTCAGAAATTGTCCAAAGACAGCCTGTGGTTCAGCAGCGACAGCCTTTTGACCAAAAGCATCTTGGATGTGGGCGCAATTTCGGAGAAACCCTTGCCCAACAGCCACATCTCCCTAAAGGCCGAGCTGGGCTTTGTGAACTGATAGGTAAGGTCGGCTTTCCGACTCCGTGTGCGGTCGTTCACGCAACATTCACCGATTGTTAAAAAGAGAATAAGGTGGAGCTATGTGGAATTCTTTACTCCTGATGTCGGGCCAAGCATCATCAACTATTTCATGGGTGGGTGGGGAAAAATATCCAGCTTTTGGTCCAGAGGGGGAGGGGGGCATTAGCCATTCGCATAACGTTAGAGATGTCATCCCCCTTTTTTGCGCATCTTTCTGTCGCTCGCTCCTTTCAACCCTCTTACTCTTTTTAAGCGTTCTCTTATCAGTCGATTTTTAACTCAGTTTCGATATATATTTTTATCAGAATGTCGCCCGATTTGTTTACTTGAAATGTCCTCGTCGTCTATGATCAACTTTTAAAAAGGAAGGTGGAAGCTCAAAATTCCGAGAATTTTGGGGGTTCGCATCTATACCCTGCAGCCACTGCTCAATAAGCTGGTTTTGTCGCATTCCCTGCTTTTCTTGGTATGACTTCCCTTCATACGTTACCGAATCATCATGGCACACATCTTAACAACCATCGGTTGGCATCTAACGGTGCCGGTCCTGTAACGATTGGAGATTCGATTGACCAGCTCCAAATGTCCACACTCTCATAACAATCCCTAAAGTTACTCCAAATTATCGCGGTTTATTTTAGCGTCGAAGCCAGCTTATTGTAAATTGCTCGTGTACCATATTGGCAGAAAGACGGAGGGGAAGCAGTCCGCCAATCAAATTTTGCTGTGAATGTTACGTAGGTTGTCGCTCCCAACGATGGACAAAGATTTCACCCCGTCCCCCTAGTATTATGTTCGCGCGTTCCGTCGGCACCCGAGGAACACTTACCTTTGCTCTGGGAAGTAAGGATAGTTCCGATTAGTCCATAATACGTTCGTCACTATCCTGTCACAACCACCATGAATTCTCGTTGTACATGTAAGCAGCATTTTATCGATTCATTTTTTTGTTTCCATTTTGGACCTTCCATCTTCTCGTGCTGCTGGTACTGTGTTTTAAGACAGGATTTTTAGTCCCCGTTATGCGTCTCCACTCTCACCGACATTTCAAATCTAGAGCATCATCTAGCCTTTTTTTTTGCGTCTCCCCACGATTTTTTCAGTCTCGTTCATACTGCTGCATATTAACAACCCCAAAAAGGGTTTTTTCACAGTTGTGTGCTAGATATAATTGTAGCTGTGGACAATAAAGTAACTTTCTGGTTCAATCAAATGGCTCGTTACTTTTAAGCTAATGTCAAGAAAAATAATGAAAGACAGGTTAAGGCAATGTATTCCGGTCTCTGTATCCTAGTAAGTATTGATGGTCAACGTTTTTTTCTGAATATTGACATGTTTTTGTATTCTTTCAACGAGTTGCTTGTCGCCCGTTGAATTATCTAGTAAGATCAATTGGAAAGCTGCTTAGCAGTTATTTTGGTTCATATTTCCAGTATGAACTTTGGAACTAGCATCATCAATTCTGCTGAAACACGTGAAGGAACTTCGGCAAAAAATTATACCCAACCTTTTAATACATACATTATAATACATGAGACATTTCAGAAAAGTCCACTCTTCAAGCTATAGCACAATCTTGCAAAAAATAAACTTTCTCAAAAAAGTAGGGGCACTCCTGGTAAAATGCTCGTTAACAATGTTATCGCTTATCCTCACATCACGTTACTGCTGGCAGTAGTTAACAGCAGCATTAATAATGGTTTAATTCGCCATGGTGATGGCCAATTTTAATGTTACTGTCCAGTGCAAAACTTAAGATGTACAGGTAAAAACCTGTCTACGTTTCTCAGTATTTAAAGCTGGCCATACACGAGGAAAGTTATATCTGGAAATACGGCATGTTCAAAAAGTTCTTTTTTAGAATGTGAATTACGAGAAATGAAATGTTACAATTTGTCAATTATAAAATCATAAATGAAGTCTTAGTTAATTTGTTTGAAATTTTCCTTTTTAAAAGTAGTGGTTAGTAAAATGCTCAGGAATATGTGCTTGACTTTTCGGACACGCCTAAAATTGCCAAGTTTCCAGAGATACCTTTCCTTGTGTATGGCCAGCTTTACGGTAGAAGTTTAGATTTTGTGGGGGAAAATGAGCACGAATGTACAGCATATCATTTCACCGATTAGAAATGTGATAGTTTAGATCTGACGTCCTTTATATCTGGAGCATTTTTAGGTAGCCTACAAAAACATGCCAGTGAACCTAGATAAACCCTCAGAAAGTAAAACTTAAAAAAGCCAGATTTATTAATAAAAGCACTTTGTAACTTCAGAGTATTCGTTTCACGTTGTTCCACCATCGTGAAAACAAAGTTTAAAGCAATTTTAAAATCAAACCGGTGCTTTCGTGGCCCATTAAGTTACATGTTCACCAGATAAGTAAAACGCTAACATATCCCAGAGCAGATTGGCACCAAGAAATATGCTCCTTTGTGTGGGTGATATACAACGTATTGATTTTATAATTTTCAATTTCCATAATGCGATTTGTGGAGAACCGGAGTATTGAGTTGTAACGATGGATATAATAACAATGATAAGCTCGAGTTAAAACGGCTAGAAGAAACAAAAGATTGACGCCTATTTTTTCTTGGGGCGAATCACTAAATCGTCGAATACTTTCCTGGTGTCACAAAAACCACGCTTTGTCTTGCCGAACGAGTTGGGACCCGCAGAAGTAGGCGTCTCTCTGAAATAAAATGTTTAATCCCACTTGTCGATAGATCACTTCAATCAATCGTGTCAAGATTATGGCTATAGTCACCTTCCGAGGTTTCTCATTCTCATCTTTGCTTCAGGGGGCATTTCTTCTTCGTCATCCTGAAAGTCAATCTTTGCTAAGTTGTCGTTTCGGGCAACTCGGAAACTTTGTTTTCGTGACATTTCTCCTTACCTCATCGTCGGCTCCAAAGATTCTAGCCACTGTTGCACTGGCCTTTGGAAGCACGCTTTGGGTTGTAGCCTCTTTAGGTTTCTAAGAAAAACAAAAGTAATACCGGATCAAGAAAATCGTAGATTTAGGCGCCATTCAATGAACTTGAGTTTTGATTGTCAAGCCATTGCTTGTTGCAAAAAATAATTCGCAACCTTGCAGCATCCGAGAACGGTTGTTTGATGTAAGGAGAAGTGTAAAGGAGAGATGGTTAGGAACCCCAGGCCTCCCATAATAGTATAGGTTGGAAATATGGATCACTGCAGATTATTAAATGAATAAACTGAACATTTATGTGCTAGAAAAAGTTGTAAAACTGTCAACTTTAGTTTGATTAGCAATAGAGCAATCGTGAATTTGGGGGAGATAATTTTCAACTTTAGCGAAACTGTGATAAATGTTCGATTCCCTAATCATGCCCGGATGGTTTCTCGAAAGAACTTGTGTGCCCGTAAGCGTACATAACCAACTCTGGAATCGAGCAAATTTTTGTATAAATCTGATTGCCTCACCCACCTGAGCGCCAAGCCTCATCAATATAGGTGCCGTGGATGTGATCTTAGGCTTTGTGCTGGCAGTTTCATTGATCGTTGACGAGGGTTTATTAAAACCGAAGGATATTTTGGGTTTTTTGACCGCATCCTCCGACGTGCCGATGGCGTCATCGCCGCTGGCCTGTTCAAACTTTCGCTTATCAACTTGACCTGTCGTGGAGGACACTTCCGAATCTGTGTCCCTGCCTTGGTACCCTGGGCAAGGTGAAACACACTGGCAAAGTTGAGATTAAAATGACCGATGTAAATCAACTTATTTGGATACATATACGCTTATCACAAATGCAAAAACAAATGGAGAATTGGCGGCGACTTCTTCCTGAAGAAACGCCAGAAATGAATGCCTCGAGGGCAGATGATACGTCTGGCTATTTAGGTTACGGAAATTTGGGGAGCAATGAACGCGAGGCAGTGCCGATTACGATCCTCAAATGATGTTAGTTTCAACGAGCAATGCGTATCTAGTGCCCTAGACTTGAATGGGTTCGTCATTAGGCCTTATTTTAACAGAATTGAAACGGTTTTATAGCACCTTGATTCCCAGATTGTCGTCTTGACACCTTTAGCTCCGCCATCTTTGTTTTTTTCGTTTCCGCATTCCTGGAATTGATGAGCGACCCTCGCTCACTCGTGATGGTGACTCGTGGCAGTGACGTCGAGTGGTCACGTGGTGACGTCATTCACAAAGCCGCGTGATTGCATTCGATTAATTTTGGAACAGTCGTCAGTTTGAATTTTGTTGTCTCGCTCAACGGGTGCTCTTTTCTCAACTCACGTTCTTAAGAACTTTAGTTTTTTGAGTTTTCACTTTCCAACACATTATCGATATGGCTGGTAAATGCGGAGGAGTTGGTGGTACCAAGGATGCTACTCCTGAAATCCAGGAGATTGTCATCAAGGTAGGATATATCGTAAATACAGTATATGTTGTTCGTCATTCCGTTGGATGCCCATCCCATCCTAGGCCTATGATACTGATACGTCCCAAAAGGTTGAATGTTTGAAGCTTATTAGCAAAATTTCGATTTTCAGATTAAGCCGTCAGCCGAAGAAAAGACTGGAAAGTCTTTCTCTGTGTTTGATGCCAAAAATTACGCATCTCAGGTGGTTGCCGGTACCAACTATTTCGTCAAGGTAAAGATATATATCAATAATGGAAAAGAGGAATATGTGCGGGTCACGTCTAAAAGAGTAGGTCAGGTCAAGCTTGGAGGCAGTAAGTCGGAAATGTCCACCCATTACTGCATTTTGTCCCATTTTTTTGTGAACGTAGGTCGGTGGAGTTTTCACTCCTTGCTGTGAAAAACAACTCCAAAAACTTAACGTTGTGCAGAATTCTGGATAATATCGTAAAAGTGTTGTTTTCTCTTAAATTTCTGCAGTAGTATTCCAGCTAGGATGTAAATGAAGTTTTTGCAAGTTTCAGACTAATATATGCGCAATGCAATCCTCGAATTTTTTCAGGGAAACCTGCGATCGAAATTTCATAGTCAGCTTCAGTAAAAATTATCCAACATCCTTTGAATTTCTATACCCTTTCTTAGAATTTAATGAACCATGAAATGTTAGGAGTTTTTAAGTAAATTCCTGTTATAACAAAAAAGTTTTTGTTTTCCTTCAAAGGTTCACGTTGGAGATTCTGACCACTTACACTTGAGAATCTACAGAAATCTCCAGGGAGAGGTTTCACTTCACAGCCTACAAGAGGGCAAAGAGGAATCCGATCCAATCGAGTATTTCTAAATGATGCATTTTTATAAATCCTTAGGGCGTTGACAGTTTTTTAAAAAGAAACTGCACCCCCCCAAAAATCTTGAAATTATTCCATGCATTTGTTCCTTTTTTAAAAATGATTTTTTTCCGTGATTTCCGATTAAGCTGTAATCTCTGTAGAAGATAAAATATTTCCACATTTTTTTGGGGCATATATATCTTTCAATCTTATCCGATGAACTGTTTTGTTTGTGGGCAATATCGCTGTGTGTCATATTACCAGACATTGTTAACATTCAACATCTATTGTTTACATGTGAAGGATATATTACCGATTGTGCTACTAACCCACTGACAAAATGTGTTCATGTTGATGTTTCTACCGAATTAAATATCCATTCTTTCTCTATTTGAAATTGTTTTTATTTTTATTCCTGCACTTTGAAGAGCTTTATATGTCTACTTCTTACTGCAACGATGTAATTTTACAAATATTTCCTATGTTAATACTGGACAAATATTCCAACCAATAGAAATAATAGAAAACGTTTCAACATCTTGTTTGATTTTTAATCTGAACATACCCTTTATCCTTTTCAGACAAACTTATGTAAAATTTAATAAATACATATTTCATCATTAATTAGGCCACAATACAAATTTGAAACTTGTGTAATTTAAAGAAATATTTTTCTTCTTTAGATCTGTCAGTCATATTTCTCTGTAAAATTAGGTTTAATTCGTAGATATTTTGTAATTCTTACAATAAATATAGTAGTTCTATGTGACAATAATTCGAAGTAATTTAGAACTGCATCATCTTTTGAAATTTTTTTTGATAAAATTAACGTCCATTGTCCTAATTATTTTGCAAAATATTGCAAAAGTTCAGGAAGCTTCTCAAAGTTACATTGACGTTTGTTTAACGGGTCCAAATGTTATCTTAAGTCCTGGTAAAATAAACAGGATGCCATCTGTAAATCCAGAGCATTTCTCAAGGACTTGGGACAGGTTGCTATCCTTTTTTTTCAGAAAAAGAAACCGCCGTATTTGAGAAGACTTAGAACCGAGCCCAGCAAACAAATGAATCATTGGCAGAATCAAACAGTACGATTTCCACTATCCTTATCTGGTGTTGCTCCTAAAACGATTCGCTGCAATAGCTCAGTGTCTCGTGCCAACAAAGTGTAATAAAAGTGGGCCTGGTCACGCAATTCTTCGCTCGAATCTTGATAGCCGATTTGCAACAGCCGGCCAAGGTTCATCTGGCACTCTACCGGCCTTTTGAAAAACAGCTTCACGGCTGTCGTCAGAATGCTTTGCTTGACCCCGGGGTCGTTGCATGTTGGCCAGTCGTCCAAGAATCTTTCGAGTAAATCGGGCGATTCTGGTAGGAACTCGCCATGCTCCCCTAGCAGCCACAAGAGGGCGCACTTGCTGTCAACGCTCTCCAAAATGTCGTAGCAGTTCTGTAACCTGGTAGCGAGTTCGCTCTTGTCAGCTAAGGCACCAAGGTCTAAATCCTGCAGGATGAACAGAACGTTGCCAGTAATGCTGGGTTGTTCCAATGCCAAAAGTTGGAATAGTTTGGTGACGAAATCGTCAAAGATGCCATGGTGCATCCTCGCGATCTGTCCGAGTGCGGCGATTGCTGCCTGGGAAACTGCACCTGACCTATCGGTGCAGTGCATGCCAATTTCGTCCAAGACTTCAGCAGCATTCTCGGGGGTGGTCAGCCTGGTCAAGATTTCGATCTTTTTCACCTTGACACAAGCTGGCTCTCGATACTTGCAAAAGAAGCTCTTGTAGAGGGGGTTGAAGGCATTTTCATTGTCTGTCAGGTTATCACGCACGAATGCCAGAATTAGATAAATGAGCTCCACGTTGGTGGTACTGTTGAGGAAGACTGGGAGCCGAGGGCACATCCTAGAGAACACGCTGCTTCGAAGGCCAGCCTTACCTTCCAGCAGGCTCAAGAAGAGCTTAGCCGCTTGGATGACCACACCGCAGTTCTGGCTCTCAAACAGTGGATCCAAAACGTTGAGAATATCGAAGATTTCGTCCTCGCTTTTCGGCCGGTACTTGCCCAGAAAGACCAGAACGTGCACAAGCCCCCACTCAGTGAAGCTGGTCAGCTGGCCAAGCAGATGGTAGGCTATGTTGTGGTTGACCACCACGCCGCCCTCATTCTCGAGGATCTCGTTGAGCGCCACTAAAGTGTTGCTGACCACCAGGGGATCTGGGTCCCTTAGCATTTCGTAGAGACGATCGACGAACCCTTGACCGAGGACAAGCTCGTGGTTCTTGTGGTTCAAGGCCAAACAGCTGAGAACCGCAGTTCGTCGTACGTACGAGCTGCTGTCCTTCAACGCCAGGCTCACGAATTCCTGAGCGTCTTCCGGCTGGGACGAACAGGCGCAGATCGTCTTCAGGGCCAGACTCCTGACCATCGGATTGGGGTCGTGGAAGTCTCGGCGTAGCGTATTTTGTATCAAAAGGCTCACGTCTGGAACATTCTCGACAAACCTGCAAGAAATGAAGGGATCGTTTCAAAATGCAGTACATGTAAAAGAATGCGTCTGGTCTCTTAACAGCAATTAATATACAAAAGAAAATAGCCAAAACTCTGCGGTAGTTTAACGTTGGTGTTACTTTCTGCATAGTATATTGCAATCTTTGAATGTGTCAGTGTAATAAAAATGAAAACGGTGTAGAATGTTAAAGATCACATACATTTTTACCATTGTGGTTACTGACTTTTGTATAACCAAAGAATTTGATGTAAAACTCGGTGGCACTAAAAAAATTCTTTGTAAAATGAGGATTTTTCGGAAATGTGTTAAGTACCAAAAACAACGTTTAGATCGAATTTTAATGAAGTTCCTGCATAATTTTGATTCTTGATAATGCCAACTAATGCAGAAGAAATGTTCTGGAAATTAGGAAAAAAATGATGGAAATATTGGAAATGTGGGAAACACACATCTGGCTTTGGCAACAATCCAACGTTAATTTGGGTGTGGTGTATGTCAAGGTTTCCATGAACTCAAAAGCACCGAAAAATCAAACATGTCAGATAGATTGCACAAACATTACATGAAACAGGATGCGTGGCACAAACAGAAAAGAAACACGCATGTGCGGACGGTGTGCTGAAAAGTATAAGCCACAAATTTAATTCAAACACAGTTGTGAACATGAACAGCTTGCGCCCAAAACGGGCTGACCTTGTGGAAATCAAGGGTGACAGTGATGATCGACCATGAAAATGTTTGAAGTAAAGAGGATCTAACGGGAGGAACAGGTGTTTGAGACAGGAAATGCGGCTACGTTTCATGGTCATTTATGGATAAATATACACATGTTCCTCGGCAATAAGTTGTGGTGGGTTGCACAGTGGTAAAACAGACTCAGATCCACATCTGCATTTAGCTACTGAACGACCTTACACATGGTGGCTGATTTCCAAAGCAAAGTATGTGCGGATTCCTGGGAGATTCCAAATGTATGTTCATGGAACAGAATGCTCAATTTCGAAAATTGTTAACTGATATGATGCACTCAGTACAGCAAGACCCCTTAATCTGCTGTCTCATTAACCATTGGTTCAAAATATTAAATTAAAACTACAACTGGTTATAGCGAAAGTGCACATTTGTTACATACAGTGTATATTAAAACTTTTATTGTATTGTTATTTAGTTTCATTGAGGTCTTAACCGTCTAATTTTAAATTGGACGTTTTTTTTTGTCAAAACCTGTTTATTATGTAGGGTTCAGTATTATCCAAGGGTTATTTGTATCAGCGCAGAGGCTTAATTGGTAGGTAATGGGGGTCCTACTGTACTTTGAATAGCAGTATCATATGGCCATCACCAAGTGAGAAGTATAAATGTAAACCACCACCGCATTACGATGTCATGGTATCGCACGTGCAGGATGCAGCATTCATTGTGTGCAGTGTGATCTTTGTACAGTTATGTCGTGTAAATTGGTGCATGATCATTGCAAAAAAACAGTTCATTTCACCAAAGTTTGATCCAAAATGATGCTTCAAAGGTTGTAGAAATGTCCTTCCTCATCCACATTTTAGAGTTCAACTTTTAACCACAATGAAAGATTTTTGGGTAAAGTTTATTATAGTGGAAAAACAAACAAAATTAAGGGTGAAGTCTTTATTTCTGAGAGTGGTAAGAGTGGTTTATGTTGCAAGTCATGTATGTGACATTTGTTTTGTTCAGTCAATCCCAGGCCAATATCAGAAATGTCTTGAATATAGAAATTGATCATGACTGTGCTCCTTAATAAATCTCAAAAGCTTTAATTAACAGTTATAATTTACCATAAAAGTATCATAAATAAATTTAGGAAAAGAGAAAACGAGGGACAAACCTCATCAATAGCATGCACGCTAACTTCTTCGTCACGATGTCTTCTATGGGTAGCACCTTGACGATGTAACCTAGTGCCTTAGTCACATCCTTTTCCTCATTGCCCAAAACTAGTAACTACAAAAAATTATTAGGTTAAAAATGATGAATCAAGTTGGTATATTACATCCATTTTTCTTTCAGATTCGGTACGAATACCCGGTGAAGAGCTTTTCTTAAATCAGGAAAGTCATCTCGGGAGAAGGATTTGGAACTGGCCAGGAAACTGATGACCTCTTTCACCTCTCTGTTCATCATGAAGGTCCACTGACAATAAAAGTGGTTTGCAGTAAGTGTTATAGAGATATTAATCAAGAATGGACCAAGAATCGTGACATTGCAATGATAACAAACACACTAGCTGATAAAGCAGTTTAAAACAGTGGTAAAGTCAGCTCTGCTTTAATTTGTAAAGACACAAGTTCTGAAAAGTCTTGATAAACATAGAAGAAATTTACATGTTTGCACAATTAACATACATGTATGTATGAATGGTTAGGCAATAAGCTAAACATTAAACTACAGTATGTTCAAATATCAATTAGAACTATCTCCCTGATAATCCTGATTCTGTCATTCTCAATTGAATTCAGTCGTAGTACAGCTGATAAATATCAAATCTACAGACTTGGTCAGACTAGCCGACGACGTAGCAAATATCACATCAACAGTATCGTTCAATTGCACTAGATGGCGCAGCACAAATGTCCAATGTAAACCCAGATTAAACCACGTGCAGGACTTGACAATTTCTTGATGCTACATTTCATGTTTGCCATTAACCATTCATGTATCAATTTACTGCCTCATTGGACTGAAAAAGGCTAGTGATTTATCATTATTAATAACAATTTAAAGAGCTTACCTCGCTCACAAGCGCAGATCACTAACATGTCAGTGGTTCTCATTCGTTCCGCTAGATGGCAGCACGCGGCGAGTCGAGTTCTATTTTCCATTGATGATTGAGAATTTGAGCATCTGATTCTGATTCCTGAAAAAATGGAGCGCTGTCTACCGCCTTTTATTTGCCTTTTTTAAATTTACTTTTCGATGTCGTTTTTACATCTAAATCATGGAATCTAATAACAATATCGGGTATTCGTTCCACACGCCCAATTGGACGCTGAAATTGCGCGCATCGCTCTCGCAGTGCAGCGACATTTTCAGCGAGTTTAGCAAATACATCGCACCCGCCTATCATCATGACAGATGTGAAAGGTATGGGAAATGTGCAACAGACAAAAAAGAGCTAAAAAGCATCTGTTTATCATAATCAATTAGTCAGTATACGATTAAAGGTAGGCGAAATATGGAGTGAATTAGTATGCAATATAGCAGCAATGTCTCGAAACATTCCATAAATTGGCATATATACATGTATAGTATATAGCCTACAGTAGGTTCCAGCTAACTGAGATGGGTAAGGACTAGCTGTGTCTAATTTTAAAAATACGTTTCAGGTCCGTGCAAATGCGGCTTTACACCATGCATAAACGGGAGTTTGTGCTCGTCTTCGTCGTTTTCTTGGCTTGCTTTTGGCTGTCAGTATTTATAGGATTTGCAGGTAATATAACTAAGCCAGCTATATACTAGTAGCTAGCTGCTGGCTGTACTTACAAATTTACAATACAGTGTGTAACATTTTTAGCCTATATTTTCTAGTATACCAATTACTCTCACGTTTTAATTGCAACACGTAATACTAGTTTAGGATACAACGGCATGCATTAAATTGTCCCTGATTGATAAACTTTGGATAATTCCCATATACAAATCGCAATCGATCTTCACCGGCATTTTCGCAAAATGTTTAGATTTTAAGATCCTGTTTTCTCTTGGGAAATCACCTCAACTTATTAACGCTTTGATATGCTAAACTCTTCTAGTTAAATTTCATTGTTTGTTCTGCAAAAATTGCAATTTTGTTGTAGTAATTGCGATAAATTCGTCATGGCTGTATAAATTCCTCTTCTGGAATGATAGCCTGGGACACAATTGGTGTAGGCATTAACCTTAAAATTAACTATATACTAACTTACAAGCTCTAAAATTGAATGAGGTCCTCATCCCTAGGTTAATTTTGCAGGAATCGATCCTTTGTGAAAGGATCTGCAAACAAACTTCAAGGGAACCAAAAAAAAAAAAACTTAATGTTTAGAGTAGAAATTGGGATCACACTAAAATATTTTTTTTATATTTCTCATTTTTTGTTAATGTAGAAAACTGCAAAAACTCCGAAGAATTATTTGAAGGCACCACAGTATAACTCTCGTGTTCGTAGTGATTGCCATCTTTCTGGGGCAGTGGAGAAAAATTATGCTATCACATGAGGCGATTTTGAGAACTCATACCAATAGAACGTGATGCCTTGGCTTCACTCTATGCTTCACACACTGGTGTGCGAACACTGTTGTTGTTTACATATGAAAGATGGCAATTTCTAAAACATCAGCGTTATGCGGTGTTAGAACACTTTCATTAAATATTTTTTTATGTTTACTTTAGGCCCACCCATTACTAAAACAGTAATTCAATCAGCATCGACTCTTAATCCGCCGGTGAATTTGGCAAAAATGGCTGTAATGTATCCCAAATTCTGTCTTAAATCTTAACATTTACACATATTCTAGGTGCACTGATAACTCATTAAGTACTTGTTTGTTGAATAGAATGGACCATTCCTAATAGAGACACCTACACTGTCTACATATAGCCAACAGTTGTGGGTAACTGCAAAAATTAGCAAACAAAATCGAGATGGTAATTCGTGAGATTTCCTCTTTCATTGAAACTTAGGAATACTTAATCTTCAGTAATTTTGATGGTCTTGATTTGTGGTAATTTTAGTTGAAACCATAAAGCTGAAATTCAGCGTCGCCCTGACTATTCAAGGCATAACCGACGAGCGTGAAACAGTCCCGATATTGAACCAAGATCAAATGCATAATCGAACCAGAAATATAGAGTGTGGTGAACAGGTAGCCAGAATGTATTTGTTAATATCAGCTTGCTTTTATTAATTTTCATTTTTTTAGTTTAGGTATTACTAAATTATTATCGGTAGAAACTGTAAATGGTTTCCTTTAACAGGAGTGCAGCGAATTCACCGTGTTACACTTGGGATTTTTGGATTTTTCTCATTACGTTATATCAGTGCAGTTTTTTGGCCTGGAGTCAATTGAGCAGAAATATCCAATAAAAGACGTTACATTCTATGTGCGTATAAACGTTGCAGTTTCTGGAATTATGCATCTAGAGCACTTCGGTTAGATTCGATTGTTTTTCACTTTCAGTTTCGAAGCTACAATCCCGCATTTACGCAAATTGAAATCTGGTTCCGTTTCATTTTCCTAGTGGTCACCTTTTTTGTAACGGTAATGTTTTTCTGGCCTTCATGCCAAGATCTGCATGCTCATGCTGAACTTACCCTATTTTTGTTCTTAGTGTTGGTTCGCTCATTCCTTGCGAAAGTTTGCCATGCAAAATTGGTCTATAGAGCAGAAGTGGATGTCCATTTTGATGCCTCTATTACTGCTATATAATGGTTAGAAATGCCTTCTCAGTCTTTTCGATGACTAACAATCATTAGTTTTAACCACTAAGAATTGCATTTTTAGATCCCGTATTTCCACTAACCTTTCTTATAAACAATTGGATACCCGGATTACTGGACTCAATATTTCAAGCGACGTTCCTCTGCGCTCTGTTGCTATTCTGGCTTTGTACCTATCATGGCATTCGGCAGGTAACTATCGATCTGTGATTTGTCTTTCGAAAGTTAACTTTGGCATCTACAATGTGCGCTTTTGTTATTCGATATTACAGAATGAGCGGTCAATCCTGACGTTTTATTTTCCAAAACTTCTGGTCGTGGGTCTCCTCTGGATTGCCACCATGACACTATCTTCGTGGCACAGATACAACGAACTACGTGACCCTACGTACAACTACACGCTTGACACCAGCAACTATAATGTACTTGAACGTTTTGCCTTGAGGTTTCATCACCCTAAATCAAAGTAACGTTAAATTTGTTGTCCCCCAGGGTTTCAAGATCTTCTTTTTCATTGTTGGCGGAGTATATCTTATCTACCTTTTCTATCTGATTGTGAGGGCTTACAGCGAGCTGAGATCCATGCCCTATTTTGGTAAGCTTTGTATCGTGAAAAAACGAGTTTCGCTAGCTTTATCGCAACTTATTCATGGTTTTTCAACCCAAAATGACCCGTGCAGATGTGCGCCTGAAATTCCTTACTGCATTAATGCTGATCGTGCTGGCCATCAGCGTGGCCATCACGGTCATGCGTTTCGGTGTCCGCGTACTCCAAGATAATTTTGTCGCCGAGCTGACCACCAACTACAAAAACTCCGCAGAATTTATGGCCTTTTACGGACTACTGAATTTCTACTTGCACACCATGGCTTACGTTTATTCGCCTTCCCGAAATGCTGTCTTCGGTAAGCCATTTTTGCATACTTGGGAACGAAAAGCACTGAAGCCACAATTAAAATGCACATTCCAATTTCAGAATCTCATTTTAAAGATAACCCCACGTTTTCGATGATCAACGATTCCGACGAGGAAGTAATCTATGGGTGAGTTCATAAAGCGATTCATTTGTATACATCTCAGTAATTGATGACAACGTTTGAAAAATATCTCCATAACTTTGGGTTTGAGAATTTTGGTTATTTTTCAGTTCGGATGCGGAAGATAAGCCACTGACTCGCGAGAAAGACAGAGAAGAAAGTGATTGAGGCCTTGGTAAAAGTCACATAAATCGGGCATTGCATTTCGGTCAATCTTCTCTCGCATTATACTGTTTATCTAGTCAGGAAGATTTCCAGTACATTCCCTACGTCTGTATCGTGTGGATGTGTGTGATTAGCGTCGCGTCATCAACGCATCTTTAAATGTAAGTCTCGGTACAGAGTTTATCATTTAATTTAATGCGCCTTCTTACTTAATGTCGTTTGACAACCTGCGCTTCCCAAATGAGGCAAACGAACGTTCTGACCGAAAATATTTGGGCCGTTAGGTCAGTTTTAGCGATCGTTCGCATTACTGCAAAGAGCATTTTGGGGCCATGGCATGAATGTGTAATATTTGTATGGTGAATAGACCAATGTGAGATCATTCGTCTTGCATATTGGTTCAACGACATCAAGATGTACGAAATAATTGTTGATAAACAAATGGAGAAATTAGCAGTGAATTGACACTAGCGATTGTGACTCTTTACTAAATTTCGGTCAAGTTTTAATGTAAAAATTACTTGATTCACCCTTTTAATTGCACTAATCTGGTTTCTTTCCTTTGAAGATGTTCAGAAAATAAATATTAATACATTATCATGTAAGGTATTCTAAAGTCACAAACACTGGTATCAAGGCAGTTATCATTACACAAGTTGTTTCGCTAGGGCAGCTACCTTTCTAGTCATGCTTCGGCATATTTACCATCGCTACTGAATGACGCGATTTATGTAAAAATTTAATTTATTGTTTTAAGGAGAAAAGATGTTGCAGGGGTTGGTCTATTTATACAGGAGGGTTTTTTAATGGATAATAAAAAACTGATTAAGATGAAATCTATTAATCCCAATATTTAATGATTCCATCCCAGCCTGCCGTTGCCAATTTTGATGTTTCATGTGGATGCCACAAGACTGAAGCACAAACTTTGTCATGAGCCTTGAATTTACTGAAAAGCTTTGTCGTTTTCCAATCCCAGATGTAAACTTTGCCATCAGCATCCCCAGATATCAAATAACTGGAAAAAACGCAAGGAAAAACCCGGTTATTACTGATGCAACTTGCATTCGTACTTTTGTCTTATCTTCAAGCCTGCCATTTATTCTAAAGTCAGTACCAGCAATGGAGAAAAAAAATTATAATGAATATGTTGTAAAAAACGTGGAATTTATAAAGATAAGTAGAAAATTAACTGATACATCCGACAATAAGATATTGGAAAATATTTTTTAAATCATTTTTCCACAGTTTGTTTGCAGTTTCTGTACATTAACAAAAATGTTTTTTGGACACTTTCTCTGTTTGATCTTTCTCCCAATTTAGTTTATAATAAAAGAGAAAGTGCCAAAGATTTTAATCTCTAAAAAATTCTGATTAAATCATCAATTATTGATTCACTTCTGGAATTCCTGCAGTAGCATTTAAATCGTGAAACAATCGATAAAACTTCTTCCATTACGCGCAACTAACTCTAAACAAACCATCTTTCTGTAAATATCCTGAGCATTACCTCATGTCTGGTGAGAAATCCAATGTGCAGGCATAACCTGCCACCATGTGTCCAGTGAATGTCTTTTTACGATTCAGCTTAAATCGATTTAATGCCGAGAAAATCATGACTTTGTTGTCCATCGACTGGCAAGATAGCCATTTTCCTGATAAAAAAAAACGGGTAAATCGATTGATCGTATTGAAAATAATATTAATGAACACTAGATTACTAGAAATCAGAGTTTAGTTTACCGTTTGGTGACAGCGTAACTGCAGGCATGGAATGCATGGTCGGGTCAGCAATATATTTCATATCCACCGGAATCATCCTATTGGCATTTAAAAAGAATAATTGCTAGTTAATAATTGATCGTTAGTTTATTAGACTGCATTAACCATGAACGTCTACGTACCATTCCCAAACGCGCATGCTTTTATCATCTGAAGTTGTGACGAAGCGACGATTGTCGTCGACGAAAGTGATGGTATTCACGGCACCCAAATGGCGGTCGTATTCCTGGACAATTTCACCCGATCGAGTGTCCCACTGTAGGGTAATGATTTCAGATATATTTAAAATATATGCGTGATGTCATAAAAATATGAAAAATACAGTACATTATCAAAAATGATTCGTGATAATGCGTAGGAGTTTTGAGCTAATAAACACCTAAACTTCAAATTCATTACAATTATGAAAATAAATGAAACAATGTTCATACAAAATATATTTCCATGTAATTTCTGAAAAAATTGGTTTCTGTTTCACTCTAAGTTGGTGAAATACCATTATGTTTTTCGAAAGATTTCTTAAAAAGTATCTTACACAAATAATCTTCTTGTCAGACGTTCCTGCGACAAAAAGGTTCTGCTTGTCCTCGTCTGGGTTGAATTTAACACAGTAGGCAATCTTCCTACTCGTAAATCTCGAAATACATTCCCCTGCAATTAGGTCAGGGTTAGGTTCTACGAAAATTCTAGGACATTATGTGATTAATGTGTGAGAATTTTTAGCCTACCTGTTTCAGTGTCCCAAAGTTTCGTGTAACGATCGTAACCCGCAGAAAGAAACTGGGTTCCATCATTATTGAAGCTGATGTCACGCACAGCCTGCCGATGTCCGATGTATGTTCGTATGCACCGTCGCTCATTATAAACCTCCCATAGCTATTAAAAAAAACAATGTTGTTTGGCCAATTTCTACTCAATCTTAGGAAGTTGTTTAGTGCATAAATAGAATGACATTACCTTAATTTTACAGTCCATGCTAGATGACAATAACAAGTGAGCGGAACGAGGAAACCAGCGTATTGCAGAAACCCCTTTCGAATGACCAGCCCATGTGTGAATGAGTTTTTTTGGGATAAAACACTTATCGGGTGGCTCGTCTGACTTCAGATTCACACCAACATCTTGAGGTATGTGTAAGACCGACCTTCCCTGGTAATCGTATAGATCTTTGACTGTAATTATTGAGAATGAAGAGTGAAATGTAAGCAAAAATGATCCTGTTGAAACTGCAAATGCTTACTGTGCAAAATTGACTTTTCTTCCATGGGTTTATCATCGGTCTGTTTGCCACGTTTCTGTCTCTTGGCCAGGATTTCTTCCAGTTCCTCTTGTTCCTCCTGTTTAAAGACACATTTTCAATTTTAATTTTCGGAATTTGGAATTTTAAGTGATTGCTTTCTCAAACTATGACTTACCGCTGATGGTTTAGCCACCTTTTCCTCGTTTATGTAGCCTCCCCATGGGCCGAGGAATCCCTCTATGTCCGACGCGTTGTCGTTCTTCACTCGTTTTCTCTTGTCGCCATCTCGAACTTTGCTTATCTCAAACACTGTGTTTCCTAGATTAAAATTGATGGTTAAAAACAAGTCAAAATAACAAAAGACAATTTAACAGTAACCAGTAGCCTAAATATGGAAATAATTTTAGAAAGTTATTTCACATTATTTTCGATTTTAAGTTTCTTCTACGGAAAAAATATTATAAGAATCTCCTATGATACATTGATTGTGCCTGTCTAATGTAAATGAAACAAAAATGGGCACCCTCACAATGAGGGCGCATATTTCACGTACCATATTTTTTAAACATTTTAGATCATCACGTACCTTTGCTCGTTTGTGCCACTTCCACTTCTCCGACGAATCGTTTTCCTTCTTCAGTAGAGCCATCGACCGTTGGATCAAGCGCATAGCCTAAATAAAAAATGGTATTAAATTACTTGCCATCAGACCCTGCAGTGTTATAATAATGTATCGTAAATTTGCAGTAGGCTACTACGAGCACATACCATAGCTAGTAAATGTTCTTCTTTGGGATTCAAAATGAAAGTCGCTCACAACCGCAGGCTCAACGAAACCAGATAACGTGTTTTTATAGGCTCTCTGCTGCTGTGTCTTGTACGGATTTTCTGGTCCAATCTGTAAGGTAGAATTCATTTCCAAATGAATATACACCTAACTGCAGTGCACTACTTCATTTCATAAAACTATGAATTAAATGTTGGACGTACCTGTGGTGCGAATAACTCCTCAAATTTCGGATTATACGATAACTCTTTAGAAAGGGGGTCGATATGCCTCAGTGGATCCAAAGCTGCCTAGTAATTAAAATATTAAATACAATCATATTACATCTCAGGTCACATTACACGTTTGAACACCGTTTCCTTCATTGCTTATAATGAACGAGGCCCAGAACTTACATTAGATACGACGTCAGGGGCGGAATTCACTTTACAAATAACTTGTAATTTTGCCACGACATT
This sequence comes from Ommatoiulus sabulosus, assembly GCA_034697705.1. Lineage (NCBI taxonomy): Eukaryota > Metazoa > Arthropoda > Diplopoda > Julida > Julidae > Ommatoiulus > Ommatoiulus sabulosus. Next base: position 5,798 of record JAQGAO010000583.1, on the reverse strand, counting down.
TCCAGTACCTATCGGCTTCAAATGGGAAGTGAATTCTTCGCTTTTATCGACGGTATCTTTTTGAATTTCTTCATTTTCGTCGCTGTCGCTGCCGTAATCTTTCAAAGCCAAGATCGCCGCCATCTTTAAAAGCGCGAAGGGCTGAAAGCTTATCAGCTCATTCATTGGATAAAATTATCAGGTTAGACAAAAGCAATTTTATTTAATAGAAATATAACTGAATTGAAATAAATAATTATAGCGATGAATTTGTCGATCGCAGAAACGTATTTTCCTAAAAATAAAATATTTCTTGATGTAATTGAGCATTGAGCGCGCCGATAGGTGGATTGTGGTCCACGTGACCCGATTCGGTCGCCATCTTGTTTCTCTGCTAAAAGTTCGATTCTCGGGAGATTTTGGCGTTCGACGTTGTTTATGTTTCAAAGGTTACGTTTTCTACAAAGGTGTGGCGGAATAAAAGTGCACAACAGAAATGCGAAAAAGGAGCTAAAGCACCAGTAAGTTTCTTGCTTTTGCATATTCGACTAATTCGGCGTATTTCCAGCGGGGTGTGCGAGCATAATTGATTGCTTCACCCACCGGAACTGCTACTTGATGTCTGGATTTTCTCATGGTTGAATCGTGTTGACAACCTTTGCCGTTGGCGCCTTTTGATGCTATTTTTATGATGTTTACGCCGTTTTTTCCTACTCGGTTTTTCGTGTGTCCGCGTTACCCGCGGAGATTTCCGATCGACGAAAACCGCGTGAAAATGAAGAAATTTCGATCGCTCCTATCTGAAGGGTATGACTCACTGCGTTCAGTAGGTTGAGGGACTGGTCGTATCTCGATTACTTCGGAGCCCCATGGCTAATTAGTCTGCAATTAATTTAAATTAATGATTGTGTTATTTTAAATGAGGACGTCCGCTTTTGCTCCACTAAATCTTCCTCATCCGTTGGCATTTCTCTCCCCCGCTTCTGACCCAACCGAGGCAAGGTCAATCCCCTGCTATTACCAGTTTGTCAAACAGTCTTATCAGAGCGTTGTACATCCACCACAAACTCATTTTATTAGCCTAGCAATATGTCCACAGAGGAACATTGAGCAAATCGGCGAATTATGCGGCGTTATCAGAAAAATGGCGCGTATAAAATGGGAATTTCGGTCGTAATCTCGCGTGATAAGATGGACGTCGGAGCAAGGGTCTCTTAATATCCAAGGGCTGGGAAGGCCAACGTCTTATTACAGGTGAGGATCGATTGAAATAAATGTTATGCATCGGTTTATACGAAAACCATACTAGACCTTGATTGGATAGGTTTTACGCCAATCGGTTTGACATAGCTTTTCCTGTTCAAAGCCAGTGTGGGGAAGATAGTTTTGCCAATGTTTGCATTATCAATTCGTTATTACAAGAAAAAAATGCATTACAGCCTGGTTTCTCGCCAACGTAATCTTCACTGAGAACCCATGGTGCATATGTAAGCGAACCATCATCAATAACAATGTATTGCAGTGTTTCCCAACCTTTTTTCCTTGAAAGAACCCTAGGTGTCCCATCTTTAACCAGCAGGACGTGAAAGTGGTCATAGTTTCCTCTGCCCAAATGACTGCAACTGGCCCTGGGGTTCGGTAAATAAATAATTAACAAACGGCCAATGTATGCATGGAGAGACTCTCCAGTATGTGCTTACATGGTCATGACCAATCAAAATTTGGGTGCTAGTTATTTGTTTATGAGCTTTTTCAAATTGTTCAACAGATCCTTGATTATAGTGTCATATCTGATGCATTTAGTGGAACAGCTAGGCACATTAGGTTTTCTGTAACCTATATAGCACAACGTTGTATTTTCTTTTTTTAAATTACACACATGCAAAACAGCACCTATAAGTTTTGTCTTGCTATTCTCAAATATGTAGTGTCTGAACACCTAAGCCTCAACGCTTAGACCTTATCAATAAGAAAGTTTCCAAAATTCACATCATACGGCTAAGCAGTTTTCTTTCAGACTGCTTGTGCTCGAATGTCTTTTAAGAAAGTGCCCATTTGCATTGGGAATTTTATTTTCGAAGATAGTCTTTGGCGTAAACTTTAAAAGTTTTGGATAATGCTTTTTCCATAAAGTTCGGAAAACTTAAAAAAATTGAAATGACCAATGGAAATTTATTTGGTTATAGAAAAAAAAATCGAAAATATATTCACTTTACGCCTAAGGCAGTCGTCTTAAAATTATCAGAGAAGGAAATTCTAGAATAGGAAACGAAAAGAATTTGAGCTTGATTCGCTTCGAATCGTCTAGCCAAGTTTTCAAAATAGTTTGAGAATGCAACTTCCCCTATTTTAAGAAATGTGCGAGCGAGCCTTGACCAACGCCTCCAAAGGTGGACGAAAGGGGAAAGGCAAAAACCAGGAAATGGCCATTCATTGTCTAACCGTTGGACTTCATGGACGCTGTCCAAATGAAATGGTGTGACGCGAACGTAGGTATACGAGAAGTAATCTCGAAATGGGGATCGATGCACTAATTTCGTTACGCCCCTCGGCAATGGGGCAAGGGTAGCGTTCACTGTGGGCGAAAGTGACGACTGCTCTATGTTTATGAATGATAGGCGTTAGCCCTGGCGAGGTGAACGTTTTCGCTGCATTTTAATGCGCACCCTACGTTTGCTTATTGACTCATTTCCTGGTGTTTTCGTTTTCCCCCCTCAGCTCGACGATTAGCCCGTGACACGTACTGTGACGGAGCTTGCAGGGTTCGAACCAGGATTAGGTTCGTACGGTTAGAAAGTTTGCTTCAGAGAGGGAAACCTTCCAGCCAGGCACACCTTCCCCGATTGCTCACTATTATTACCATGAAGATTCTGCGTAAAAAAAAAGAACGTTTCGTTCTAAAATGCCTCTTCTAGAATGCAATGTGAGAACGCCCGTGACCCTTGTTGACGTCTTGCCTCTTGTCTTGGTCCAGGATATAGCGTGGCAACCTTTTCGTTCTAATATGTAGTGACGCAACATCATGCTCAGTCAAGGATGCAACCTGAGAACAATCTTATAGAATGTAGAAGGAGAACGTCTTTCGAGGTCTGGAATGTATCGAGAGAATGTCCTTCGCCGTTCTAGAATGCATCAAAGGTTGTTGCAACATGGATGTTGGATTCTCCAATGTAGTACACGAGAATATCCTAATTTAAAGAATGCTTTAGTTGAAGTGAGGGTCTTATTCCTGAATGAGAAAGGAGAACATTTCTTTCTGGTATCTCAAAGAGATCGCATAACCCGTTTAAACAACCACAATTGGTCCAGAATATGGGTGAGAACACAGTGAATGCTTACTTTCGACGTGCTTCTTTCAGCTTCTTTCCTGCTTGTTTTCATCTTCTTGTTTCCAGCTTTAGGGCACACAAGGAATGCGTGATGGTCAGTGTGCTTGGTGGCGCCACTGCATGCGTTATGCTAGGTGAAACATTCCGCGTAAAACCTTCCACATGCGCATTAGCATCTCATGATGAGTGCACGACACGTTTTTACGGTACATAGGCGACATAACAATCGACGGCTACACTTTTGACCAATTGTGATCTGTGTGCCATTCTGGGTCTTACAAATCTGCTTTTAGATTTCCAAAAGCTCTCCAATAAGCGCTTCTTGTAAGCACAGCCTGGGTCGGCTAAGCTTTCTTTGTGTGCGCCCTCATTTAAAACGCATGCTGCATTCTTACCCCGCTTGGTAGCGCTAGTGTACGCCGAGTGGTAAGCGCCTGCAATAAGCATTCAGTGTGTTCTCACCCTATAACGTGACAACCTTTTCGTTCTAAAATGTAGTAACGCGACATGATTCTCGCTCAAGGATGCAACTTGAGCGAGGTCTTTCGAGATCTAGAATGTAGTGGGAGAATGTCCTTCTTCTAGAAGGTTGAAAGCGGACATCTTTTTCGATCCTGGATGTAACGAGAGAACATTCTTCTCGTCGTTCTAGAATTGCATCAACGGAAATTACGTGTACTGTATGTTGCATTCTAGAATGTAGTACACGAGAATGTCCTAATTTAAAGAATGTCTTAGCGGAAGTGAGGATCTTTTTCCTGAATGAGAAAGGAGGACATTTTTTTTCGGGTATCTCAAAGAAATCGAATAACTCGTTTAAAAAGATAACCTTTCGATCTAGAAATTGAAGCCTCGTTCCAGAAAGGAAAAGGAGAATGACTCCATTTATACAATAATATGGTTCTTTCCTGAATGCGGAAGGTGAACATCCCTACATTGTGAAAGGAAAGTAAAAAGTGAGTGTCCTGTTCTAAAAATGCTATAATAGGTCGTTTTCATCTCGTTATGTTTTTTCCGATTTATAACATTGGCTTTCGATTTTCGCACGTTGCCGGTAGTATCAGGAGGCGTTTCACACAGGTGAGCGAAGCTCGTCGAGAAATGATGTCAAACGTTGTTTTTAGAACTTGATTTTTTTTTGTTGGCAGTGATGTAGGCCACGTTATCAGCCAGCAACACCTTCCCCGATTGCTCACTATTATTACCAGCTCATTCACGATTCAAACAATTTCGTAGGTTCGCCTACGGAGCGTTAATCGGGACTTTTTTTTTCTGTTGTCTCAGCCACATTTCGCTCCAGTGAAATGAGAGTGGGATGAATTTTGTGTGTCGCACGCTACTAACCCCTTTCGTTATTTTCTCAGCAGCTGGTTTCGTTTTCGGCGACATGACCTCGTCGATCGTTTTGGGGAGGGAAGCAAAGATTGTCCAGATTTGGAACAAGTGGTTAGAGGTGATGGTGGAATTATGCGGAAAGCAGACGCGGGACTGGACGTAACAGTCGACTGTAGCATTCCCTTATAGAAAGAAGTTGTTTGCAAACTGAGATTCATCTCATTATACAGGTTGAGCATCGCTGATCTGAAACTTTGGCTGATATTAATGAACCTTTGCTCTCTGGTAGAGAGCACAAACATTGCACTTGCTTCATGTGCACATTTATTAAAACGTTGTACGAAATCTTCAGACCGTGTATATATATAAAGCTGGTCATACACGAGGAAAGTTATATCTGGAAACTTTTTTATCAACATTTCTGAGTATTTTACTAAGCATGGCTTTAAAAAAGGAAAATTTCAAACTGAAAGTAGTTAGACTTCATTTATATTTTTATAATTAACAAATTAAAACATTTCCTTTCTCGTAATTCACATTCTAAAAAAAAAAAAAAAAACAGAACTTTTTGAACGTCCCGTATTTCCAGATATAACTTGCCTCGTGTATGACCAGCTTTAGGTGTGTATGATACGTAAATTAATTTTGGTTTAAACTTTGGTCTTATCCACGAGATATCTCATTAAATAAATCAAATACGTGTATTCTAAAATCCAACACCTCTTGCCCCAAGTATTTCGGATAAGCTATACATGTACTCAGTCTGGATAACTAATTCAGTTGCAAACATTGCTTACAGACATCAGGTTACTGCCAGTTGCGATCTGTTTCAAAGTTTGCTATCAGTTTTTTCCCTGGTAGATGAAGGAAAGGTGGTACTCTGTCTGATCTAGGCTATGTTATTCCTAAAGTCGGATTCTAAACTTGGCATTTGCTCGCTTCTCCGATATTTGTCCAATTTGAATACGCGCCAGGATTGGTCAAATCTGATTTGATCACCCGGTTAAGCAGCATTATGTGAACTAATCTGCGCGCCGATCTCGGCACTATTTGTTAGGACTTCATGCATATGGGTAGAAGCAGAGTGAACTGATTTCAGATCAGCTTTCTGCCTCCGATTACTAGCGCATGCGCATTCGCAAAAATCCAAGCCGA